>APFE031078836.1:127930-171623 GCA_000404065.3 Pinus taeda | reverse complement strand
TTTGTTATTCTTAGTTTATGGTTATTTTATTTTGGTTTTTATTATTATTTGAAAAAAAAAAATATTTGAATTTTGGTAAGTTTGACCATGCTTACTTATTAATTTTATCTTATTTTAACCAAAAATTTTACCTTTATGCTCCAAATAACTTAAATTTATTCTGATTTATTTATATTGATCTAAGTCTAAACATTTGACTTAATATTTGGGTAAGACCTAATAACTATTTTAGTTCCTATTTTCTATATTTTAATCTAATTAACTTCAAAAATAAAAATAAATAAAAAATAGTATTAAATTAATGTATTCTAATTTTATTTTTAATAAATTGGACTTATTCTATATCTTAATATTTAGCACATGTCTCTTTAGCATTTTAAAATTAATTTTATGATGTGTACGGATGTCTACCAAAATAGAAATTTTTAAAAATCTAAAAATTTGCAGGTGAAAAAATTGGATCACTTTGGGCTCATGTTAGATCTCTATTTAAGATAAATCTATGTTGGTAATAATATCATATTAATTCATTTCCTTCTTTTATCTAAATTTTGACTTAATCTAAATCTTGATATTTGACTCAAGTCCCCTTTAACATACTTAAAATTCTTTTTAAAGGTTTTTTTCAAAACTAGTAGTTATTTCATAACCTTTAGAAACTTAAAAGGTCTCTACATTGATATGTCCATTTAATCCGGTGCCATAATCTAATTTTTCATCTTGTGTTGATGAACCATACTATATGGTTCTAAACGTCACAAAAAAATTCTCATATGATTCATAATTAATAATTATGACATTTGGTAAAATTATATTTTTTTCTATTTTTAATTTTTTAATAAATTAGGTACATTTTTTTATATTTCAAACCCATCAAAATATAAAATTTAGATTGAATATTTTCCATAATTTTATTTTTGAATTTAATAATAAAACTAATATATATATATATATATAATATTATAATATTATATATATATATTTATAATTAAAATTCCAACATTAATAGCTTTACAAACTAATTACAATATACATTAGCATATACAAATATAAAAATAAATCTAAATCTAAAAAGTCTCCCACCACATCATTATTACATCTCCCTATAGTTGTACAAAACCATATGCAGTAAACATAATGTTGCTATGTGTATATTAGCGTGTACATTTAAATTAACTTTAAAGAATATATCTAAATCTAAAGACCTTCTCACCCATGGTTGGAATTTCAAAACAAGCTATTAAATTTGAAGGTTTTCTCACCTCCTCTCACTAGTATTTACAGTTTCAATAAAAAAAAAAAACTTGAAGTTTTGCAATTTGCTTATTTGTATTGGACTAGCAAATCACCTCCTAACAAACAATTTCCCTGTCAAATTCCATTCCATCCTCACTGCCACTACATCATTATTACATCTCACTATAATGATACAAAACCATATGCAATCAAACATTTAATGCTGCTCTATATAATAGGGTGTACCCTGCTCCCACTACATCATTATTATACAAAACCATATGCAATCAGCGTTTAATGCTTCTCTGTATAATAGGGTGTACACTGTCCATCTAAATTAACATTAAATTTGACAAAGCACACCTAGACCTAAACTCCTATTTCCAACTCTATAGAAAAGTAAATGCCCTCTGACATGCGAGGCAAGTAGCGCTTGCCCTCTCTCTCCAAGCTGCTATCTTGATTCACACGCTGTCACTCAGAAGGCGATATTTACCTTGCATGTCAAAGCGCATTTACTTTTTTATAAAGTTGGAAATAGGAATTTCCCACTTTACTTTTTTATAAAGTTGGAAATAGGAATTTCCCACCAAGACACCATTTACTTTTTTATAAAGTTGGAAATAGGAATTTCCCACCGAGATAGCATTTACTTTTTATAAAGTTGGAAATAGGAATTTCCCACTGAGACAGCATTTACTTTTTTATAAAGTTGGAAATAGGAATTTCCCACCGAGACAGCATTTACTTTTTATAAAATTGGAAATAGGAATTTCCCACCGAGATAGCATTTACTTTTTTATAAAGTTGAAAATAGGAATTTCCCACCGAAACAAACATATAGAGCATCAGGTGCTCATCGCTTTCCACTCAACAACATCTAATTGCTCATTGCTTTCCACTCAACAACATCTAATTATTGACTGTACTCCTAGTAAGGTACAGAGAACATCTGGCGTTGTAAATGAAATGCCATTAAAGCTGACTAAACTAGCGACTAACGTGCAATTCTTCCACTGTCAATGAGATGGGCACTCAATGAAATGCTATTAAAGCTGACACGAGCTTTAAATAAAGCGCATTCTTTTCGGCAAACTCAGAATCTTGATGACTGCATGTGGACCCAAAAATAATCTCAACCATTTATAACTTTCTAAAATAAAATGGCACTCGATACTTCCAGCCAATGCATGAAGATGCGACGGAATTCGACAGAGGCAAAGCACTGACATATAAATTGAAAGAGACATATCATCCGAGGCCCGGTGAGACACCGTGAGAGAGTAGTTTCTGATGGTGAATATGTCTCGGGAATGATCAAAGCAGACACATTGAACGGGCACAAGTCCAACAAGTTAAGTGTTGCTGTATACAATAAATGTTGTAAAGGCTGAGTTGTGTATAGTTTGATTTCAAAGGTTTTAAAACTAATTATGTAGACGGTAGTGTAAGGCTGAGTTGTATATAGTTGGATTTCAAAAGTTTTAAAACTAATTTTGTAGATGGTAGTGTACATGCCCTAATAAGTATGTTGTAAAAGAATAATAATAAATTAACACACCAAATTGTTAGTAATACTAACTAATAAAGATATAGTTGAAGTTAAAAATATCATTTATAAATTATCTAAATAATAAACAATTTATACATTTCATGTTTGTGCGATCTAATTGTTATGAAAGATGAAATGTCTCATTTCTATATTCATATCATGTGAATTCAAATACACAGAGATTGCAATTTGCAAGGACAATGGAATATCATATTATCTTATACATTCCCATATTATCTTATATATTCATATCATGTGAATTCAAAAGTACAGATTGCAACAATGACTATTTCATTATAGTCTTCTCATTTTGAGAAAGCTAAAGTCATACACAATTATGCCAAATTTGCCAAATTTCATTGAATCAGGAAAAAAAGTCCAACTTCAACCTATCTTTGTTATTTTGATGGTTATTTTATAGGTTATACTAAGAATCTAATGGTATATAACAAAGAAGAGTAATGCATATATATAAATTTTTAGTATTCAAATTATGCTTTCTTATTTTCATAAAATTATTATTTTTTGGTAGTTAGATTTAAAAGTATATTAAAGTTATAATAAGCAAAATGATTTTACCATTAAAATTAGAGCTTTGTGTTATTAGAGCTTTTGTAATAACCTCGGACTTATATTGAAATGTAAAAAATCATTTTACCATTAAAATTAGAGCTTTGTGTTATTAGAGCTTTTGTAATAACCCGGGACTTATATTGAAATGTAAAAAATTAAAAAATGATATTTTCACAAAATCATGACAAGTTTCTATATTCTATAGTTATTATTGTATTGAACCAAAGCTTTAACACTTCAATCACTTCTTGACTAATTTCACTTGTGAATTTTGGGTTTTTAGAGATGTTTAGTTTAAACTAATTTCAAGAAAAATCTATCATATATGTTGGCTCCTCATAGTCACACCACTTTGTGATGTGGTGTAGAGCCTAGGAACATCTAAATGGGTTCTATTTGTTGTTTAATAAATGAAAAATTCAAATTCATACTTCAATTACAATCATCCTACTTCCTGAAATATTATTTATGTTCAATGCTCTCATAGTGTTGGTGTTCTTTCTTTGTTTTCCAAACAACTATTGGTATTAAATGATATTGCAACAAATAGGCAAACCATGCATTAATTGTTTTCTCAAAATTATATATCACTGCCAAATTCAGACTTGAAACTTTAATTATAACAACCCTACTTTACACATTCAAGCCACATGCATCTCATTTTCCTTTTTAAGTGTCACACAAAAAGAATAACATGTCCAATTTGATCACAACCATAACTTTAAGTCCTCATGCGAATTTATGTTATATTTTTTTCTTAAACCATCAATTGTAATCAGAATCGAAATTGTATATAGTTTAGGAAAGTTGTTCATATGCGAATTTCTTCAAGTGTTCTTCATCAGAACATGGTATACACAGTTAGCATGTAAATATGTGTTAAATTTGCCTTAGGGTAGTTGTTAATTAGAGAGTGGTTTGGGATCAAGGTCGAGGGAAAAACACCATTACATTAAGTCTTCTATTGGGTTTCATTTATGCTAATTTTGAGTAGGAGAATTCATAACCCTTGGGTTTCACATAAAAGTTTTGAAAATAAAATATTGATGAAAATGGAGAATCGGGCTCTACCTAACTTAAAGGAGCCATTAAGAATTCCTTTAAGCCAAATAAATCTTCGCCCATGATTGAGCAATTAAGAATTCAACCATTAGAAAACATATAAATCTGAAATTTCTCGTTCCTTTAAAACCCTTGCAAGAAATATCAAGAAAGACAAGATATTCTTCAACCTATCTTGATAGATCTTGCAAAACTGAAACAAACCATCATATTGCTGCCAAAATTCATTTTAGCCTAGATCTTTAAACAATTTACACATTTCCCAACTAAAAATGCCATGAAAATTGCATAAACTTACTTTCTAGTAGTAAACTTCAAAATAAAGGTGGCATGAACACATACATGATGAGAGAAGTAGACAAGCCAAGAGTTACTTCAGAATTATTTCCTAAAATTTCTTCAAGACCCCCGAGCAATTCAACAAAAAATTTGGCAGTGTTTCCCCTACAACCAATATTTTGCCTCCTTTAACATTTAAAAATGAGGCTTATATATATAAGCACTCCAAGAGCTTGGCCCTACTCTCTCCATTTTTCCAGTGGTTTTATAACTATTTCATCTAGAAATTTCCTTTTGAAAATTTGCTAGTTGTAAAGTGGGCCCCTCGTCATTTGGCTTTGATTCCAACCTTCTCTCTCATGACTAGGTGCCACCTTCCTTCTTACTTGGTGTGGATTATGTCAAGCACTACATTGAACACGTTGTCAGTGGTGATGACTATGTTGCTAACTATGTTGATTGTTGTAGCTACTCCTATTGTGTTTCGTGTATTGATGGACCATAACTAGAGCCTATCTACATTGGTGTTTTTCAGGGTAGCGATAGGAACTCTTTCTGAAGGGATAATATGTAGAAGCCCAACAAGTCCTTCCATTCATGACCCATGGGAATTTTACATTCTCAAGCCTCTAGGATGAGTTTCTTAAGTATCATAACAGGCCAATAGTCCATCCTCCCCAATTCTTCAAATATATTCCTCAATGTGAACAACAGTTTGAATTGGTCTTTATACAGGTCAACAATGTCCTTTCCTTGTAACAAGTGATCCTACTGTCTAAATCCTAGTTGATCCTCCTTGAGGGCATTCAAGCTCTTCATCAGGACATCCTTTCAAAACACATTCCCATTTCCATCGAAAAGGTGTAAGAACTTCATATCATAAAGATCCTCGCACTTTTCCTTGAACTCCTCCTTTTCCATACATCCCACTTTCTCTTTGACCAACTCTATCAATCCTTTCTTATTTTTCATTTTATTAGCTTGAATCAACAATGTAGTTTGGTTTAATCCTTCTCTTTCTACCTATGTTTTGGTTAGTTAATTCAAGTAATCAACAATTATATCGACTTTATTTGGGTTATCTCTAATGGCTTCTTTGAGTGACTTCATCTCCTTGTGAGCTAATCTGATCACTTCTATTTTCTCTTAGATGAGCTCCATGTGTAGCCATCATTTTTATATTAGTTTAATGATTTTATCCCATATGGTTCACCTAGCTACTTTGAAAGTTGTTTTAGTGGGATGTTTTCTACTTAGAATTTCCAGTTCAACTTCGATCTTATCGCCTCGCTCTCGGGCCCGATATAGTTCCATCTTAATTCTTTCTGTTTCTTTCTCCTTATTTCTTAATTTTGTGTCTCTAGACCTCATCAAACCTTATGGTTTCCTCATCTCCTCGGGCGCCGTCAACAACTCTACTTGTCCTATCAAAATATTAGGGACTTATTGTGTGCTCTCATTCATTCTTTCCTTCATGATTTGCAACTCTGCTTCTAGCAATATCACACGATCATGCAATTCCTTGCTTGTTGTGAGGGCATCATGTAGCTTGAGCTTGAGCTCATCACTCTCCTTCTCTATCGTGGCTAATTCCACTATTTTCACACAGTGCATATGACGCATCTTGAGCTACCCTCTAAGTGAAGCAATCTATTTCTTCTTCTCATCTACAAACTCCTAATATTTATTGAAGTCTTGTGGATGAGTGGCCAGGTGCATGATTTTATCTTCCAAGTATTTGACTTTTTTTTTGTTCCCCTTACCAAAAATATTCCAATACTTTAATTGGGCACTATATTTGGTGTACATGTCTTGAGGTTTCTGGGCCGTAGCATCTGTGTCATGCATCCGTCGATGTATCAAGTGCATGGTCTGCATATGCACGTATAAGAGATTAGTGTATGGAATATTGTCCACTTACAAATAATTTTGGTCTACTTGATATTCTACCATCGACATTGTATTTTCCACTTTGGAATCCAACACGACAACCTTGAGAACCCCTTTCTCATAATCTAGAGCGCATTTGATTTATGTGAGAGGCAGGGTGTGTTCTCTGCTATCCTGACATACCTTGTCTTATGCTTTGACACCTACTTGGTGATATATCAAAACAAGTCAACAATTGATACCTGCCCTGGTTGTGACACCTCTCTTGATTATGTGGCAACATGATCTGTCATGGAAAATGGTAAAGTCTCCACCGTAAATGTTTGATTTGAGGCAACTTCTAGCAGGCTACTATATAATACCAAAGCTTAGGATTTTGATTCTTCATCCTCTTCATATTCCCCCTCCGGGTCTCCCTCCAACCTACTCCTTTTTGAACTATGTCCTTCTCCTTTCTCAACCTCCATAGGTTCATCCACGCTTCCCTTCTGCCATGAGACCTGAGAATTTTTTGATGTAGTGGTGTGAATAAGTGCTGTGACTTATTCCCAATTGTCCTTATTAGTATATTCTTCAATGCATGGATTCAGATCTTGTTTTTCGTTTTCTTGATCCTAGTCCTTTCTCATATTGTAAATAATATGATATGGGTCATACTTTCGAGCTCCCACCTTTGGGAAATGGAAACTCTTGAGAATCCTTTGCACAGTGTCTAAATAATTCCTTGTGACTACACTAAAAGGTCTTGCATTATACAAGAAGTGGAAAGTAATTGTTTCCTTCTTTGAGACAAAATGCACTCGATCACTAAAATTCCTTTTCCAAATATACTCCAGCGCAAAAATGCGGTGAGTAAGGAAGGCTAGCAATTGAGGATGATCTTCAAAAGCATAAATCCTTATTATGGTATAATCTTTGAAAATATCCTAGTCACCGAGGTGGGTTTTTGGAGTGAATTGAGGTTTTTTTCTGAGAAAGGAAGGAACTCTTGGCAATGGTTGACCATGCAAGCGAGTATACATGACTGACATGAATGAAGAAACATATTCGAGGAAGCCTTGATTGTTTTCAGTTTTGTGGACCATGGGTAACCAGTCATATGTTGGTAGTAAATTCTTGTGTTCATCCACTATTTTTGGTTTGGTATGTCCTAGATAAAGGTATTATTGATTGATGAACAAGTGGATGAGGTAGGCTTGATAGCAGAAAGCCTTCACTTCTTCAAATTCCATCATCTAAGAGTGAATTTTGTTGGAAAAGAATTTAGGAAAGTTAAAATGGATATAGGTTTCAGTAGATGGGTGGTGTAAAGACACTAAAAGGCCAAGAGAAGTTGTGGTTACGAAAATATCAGAATCAAAACCTAGGACTTGGGCCATCATAGAAACTGACACGACCAATAGGGGTTCTAAAATTGAGATGTCGTAGGGGAGTTGGTTAGGAGGTGGTGTTATTCCCAACTTGAGACAAGCATTCACTACTTGTCGTTGCACGTTAGGTGCCAAACCGACCCATTTTCTTTCAATCACATCCTTGTCCAATTTATGCAGCTTCTTCCGACTCAGAAATGACAACATGACTACAATGGATTTTGGGGTTGTCCTAATTATCTTGGAGCCATCGTGGGATGAGAATACTACTCTCTTCTTCGATATAAATTTCTTATCACACAAGGTCACCATCTCTAGAAACTTAAAGACTTGAGGGAGGACAACATAGACCAACCCCGAGGCATACATATTGTTATGATCCTTTGATGTGGCACTCATTTCCATAATAATTTGAATAGCATTCTGCATGTCTTTTGTTATCAACCACAAGTCCTTAATGTCAAGAAACTCATCCATCATATCAGGCTCCTTCCCTTTCCCTTTGGTCGAGGTCTTGGTGGAGCTTTTGGTTGAAGAGGTAACCAGTGGAGGGGTGTGAATTTAGTAGATACTCAATGATCAAGTGATCAATTTTAGGATAAAAAATGAAAGATCCCATAACTTCTTGAAATTAGTATCAAATCAAAGAGCTCACTGATATGAATCTAATGCAATTTGAATCGCTCAAAATCGATACCGTATGCTCCTGATATCGCAATTTGATCATTTTATGAAACAACTAAAATTTGAGCAGGGAAGTTGACTAGGTTGACCGTACTAGTGAGTCAGCAAGGTGACCGTACACGTACGAGCCAACCCAAAGTTGAAAAGTGGCATCATTGAGTTTGTTGGGTTTTTAGCGAATTTGATTGGTTATGCTTGGTTGAAGTGGACATATGAATGGGAGCCACATGGTCCAATGGGACACTGCCACGTGGCATCCCAAGTTTTTTAAAATTTCGCATGGTTTGGTTGGAGGCCCAACTAGGATTCGAACATGTGACTGCTATTCCAACAACAGTGTGCTTTATCTATACACACACAGTGGTTCTTAATATCGAAAGGACCAAACTTCTACTTAAAGTATTATTTCAACGCCTTATTGGAGGAAGGGGTTGGGCTCCTAGCCCCGACCCCCAATCACACCCACTACCCACAGGACCGTGGCTCTAGGTGGAAGCAAATTACAGAGGGTGCTTACAGAAGGGGGCCAACCCTAGGCCCTATGGCCACCTATATGACCCTGACGCAAGGAGTTAAGGAGCCAAGTAGAAAATGTGCTAAGGATTGGGGGCTAGACCCTAGGCATATGCACCTAATGTGACCCAACACCAAAGGAAAAGGGACCCGACTGGGAGGGCATATGATTAGCCCAACCCTTAGCCCCGCAACCCATATGTCCACATTTTTTGGCCCTAAGACATTAGAGGGAAAATTAATGGTCCAACAAATTGCACCGACGGAGGGCGAATTTGTCGTTCAGTTAGTGATTTTCAGAGCGAAATTGTAGGACCATTATATAGTTTGTCGAATTTGTAGGATGATTAATTGCAAAATTCATGGGAGAGCATGTATCTCACAATGTTTTTATTTTTTCACCAATTTGAGCTCAGAAAGAGGCTACATGGGGATTTTTGGATGTTATAAATCCATTGGTGACCTATGTTTCATATTTTCAGCACATCTAGATGGCCCTTTTGCAGGTTGAAGGCTAAGGGATGTATGGATCAAGCAGAGCTTAGTAGCATTTCCTGAGGGTGTTGTGCATGAAGAAGACCTTACAGGGGTTTCATCACCTTCAAAATTCATTTGCAATAGTTGATACTTGTAGAGTTCATCTCTTGGACATTTTTCTCTCTATTTCAAGATGAGGGAAGCTTCGCCTTTTTCCTTCTTTTTTCATGTATGCTCTTTTTCAGGTGAGGTCTGGGGTCTTTTTAGAAGACTCCTTGTATTGGTGTAGTTTACATGGTGATTGCAGGTTTTCATGTTGTTTTTATGTGAGAGTTCTCTGCATGAGAACAATTCCTTGAAGGGGAAATAGCCACATAGTCATCAACATACTTTATGCACTTCATATTTGCATTGAAATATGAATGGTCTAGTCATGTTGAAATACCTGGAGATGTAGCATAGGAGGTGTGAACTCTGTCATCAAACCTTGTGTTGCTATTCTCTATGCCTACATGAATTCTATGTGTTATGTTCATTATGATTAACTTGCAAATGAGAACTAATTCATGCTTGAAGAGACACTAAACAAACATGTTGCTTATGAAGACCCATTTTCAAGCTTGCAAAGCATTAACATGGTCCTAGTTTTCGTTTCATTTGATTTTGGAAAGAGAGGAAGAAATATCCTATTCCATTTTCAGGTGAGTTTGGTATGAGAGCACAAGTTCACCAAGTTGCAAGATGGGTAGAAAAAAGTGTATCCAAGAGCTTGAAGAGTGAAATTTGGATATTTAGATAGCTAAAGAGGAGATGAGCCACCTGCACTTTATGTTGCACCAAGTCCTTGATGAGAAAGTTGCATAAAGTGTTACTCCTGCAATAGCAAAAGAGACTTCTAAGATGAAGCCGGTATGTGCTCATGGTTCAAATAGTGGTTTTGGACCATATGTAGAAGATGATGCATGTGAGTTTTGTAAGAATCTCCAAGAATCACACCCTATGGCATTGGACAAGAGTGAATGGTTATATTCATCTACAAGTTGGTCATTGTCGTCATCGTTAAAAGAAAAAAGGATGCATGACAAGTTTAAATAGGTAATCAGTGTCTCAAGTACTACTCCTTCCATTCATTTGCATAATAACTCTTTTGTGGCATTTGAGCAGCATACCAAGGGTATAGGTATGAGGTTTCTCTCTAAGATGGGATATGAAGTTGGAGGTCTTAGAGAAAATGGTCCAGGCATTACTAATCTGATTATGGTTGAGGAAAGACCGAAGTACTAGGGATTGGGATATAATCGAAGGGAGTTTGGAGAATGCTCCAAAAGGCTTAAGGTACATCAAACATCTAAGCATTAGATGTCACCACCTTGTGACAATCGTTGAAGTTGCAACTCTAAAGATAGGTATTGTTGAGTTGTTTTATATTCTTTCCACGACTGGCCCACGTATGGGTGGTTATAGGGGGGACGACAACCCTCCCTGTATGTTGCGTCGGGTGTTGTTGGGGGGTCACGGGGGGTATGTAGGGGGGCGGTAGCCCCCCTGTACGGGGTCCAAGTTAGAGCCTCGGGAAAAAAAAATTGGACCCTATATTAGGTGGGTGGACCTACCTATGTTTTTGCGCATGGATTTCGTACATGGTTTTGGGCATGATGGTTTTCTTCCCATGGTAGTTTGTAGATCCAGTCAAGGGAACTAGGGTTATGTTCTAATCCAGGGTTAATGGATTGGGGTTTATGGATGCTTCAACATGTGTATATATGTATTGTAGCATTGAAAGGAACATAATGAAAAATCAATCTGATAGTCCCGTTTTTGGGATCTAAGGGAAAATCTCTGTGTATACATGTTTTATGTTTTATTCTCTCGCATTGTTTATTTTCTATTTTAGGAATTCGTATGCATGTAATTTATGTACGGGGTTAAAAACCTACCTTTGGTAGCAAATGTTTTTTGGCTTCAAGGGGACGCCTTTACTACTGAGGGATTTTTGCTTAGGCCTGTTGTAGACCCTACTCAGTGAGAGATCTGCGGGATTGATTCTATTGGTGAAAGAAGATGGTGAGAAATGGAAATATAGAGATCAAGAAATTTAATGGTCAAATTTTTGAGTTGTGGAAACTCAAGATGGAGGATCTGCTGGTGGATAAATATTAATGGATCTCAGTAGATCCTGGTACTAAACCAATAGTAATGTCAGCCGAAGACTAGGTGAAGTTTGATCAGAAGGAAAAGAGCACAATATGATTGTGTGCCTTAGATTCAATATTGTTGAATGTATTAGGGGAAGATTCAGTAAAGGCTTTGTGGAACAAGTTAGGGACTTTGTACCAATCTAAGTTTTTGGTGAATAAATTGTTCCTACGGAAAAAGCTATATAACCTAAGGATGAAAGATGGAGACTCGGTGATAGAGCATCTGAACACATTTCAAACTGTGATAAGTCAGTTATTATTTGTTGGTATTAAAATTTCAGATGAAGATAAGTGCATCAGTTTTTGTCTTCACTAGCATATTCATGGGATAGTCTAGTTGTTGCAATAGGTAGCAATGCAACTCCATTGCAGTTTGATGAAATAGTCTCATCCTTGCTGTCGGAGGTGATGAGACGGAAAAATATGGAGTGCTAGAATGGTTATGCCTTGTCTGTATAGGTATAATCTAAGAACAGAAACAAAAAAAAGTCCTCGAGTGGGAGATATAAATCTCCATGAAAACCTATAAAGTTGTGCTGGAAATGCGGAAAGGATGGGCACTTCAAAATAGACTGTAAATCTAAAGCTCCCAAGAAAGGAAAGGGATTTGATGATGCTCCTTCTACAGAAGCGAAAACCACCTCAGATGAAGGTGGGTATGTGTACTTGGATTCTTCTTCAAGTACACATGTACATCATGAGGCATGGTTAATTGACTTAGGGGCATCCTTTCACTTCACTCCCCATAGAGAGTGGTTCTGAGAGTATGAAAAATATGTTGGTGGTGATGTCTTCTTAGGGGTTGACAGGAAGGCGAGAATATTTGGTCGTTAAAATATAAGTTGAAGTTACAAGGTGGAAGGATTAGAACACTTCTAGGTGTTTTGCATATTCTTGCATTGGCCAGAATTTTGATTTTTAGAAGAAAGTTGGATTATGCAGGTGTAAAAATAGTGATCAAGAAAGATACCTGCAAGATGGTTCGGGGAGCACTGCTATTGATGCAAGGAGTTTGGATTGGAACTCTTTACAAGCTTCAAGGTAGCACTATTATTGATGGATGCAACAGTTTTATGGTTCCTGAAAGTGGAGCAGAAAATCTAGTGGTCTCTGGAGAAAAGACCATGCTATGGCATTAAAGACTTGGAGACATTGGAGAGAAGGGCCTTCAAATACTTCATGGTAATGGTATGCTAGAAGTTATGTCTAATTTCTCTTTGGATTTTGATTTCTATGAAAATTGTGTATATGGGAAGAAGAGTCGAGTGAGTTTTCCCTTTGGTGCTAATAGGGCGAAATAGAAATTAGAGCTTGTGCACATTGATGTGTTTGGACCTATGTCGGTTCAATCACTAGGTAAGTCTGTGTACTATGTATCATTTATATATGACTTATCAAGGAATACATGGATATATTTCCTCAGGAAGAAATATGAAGTCTTTGACAAGTTCAAAGAATTTAAGGCTCTCGTGGAAAACCAAATAGAGAAGAACATAAAGGTATTGAGGACATATAATGGTGGAGAGTTTTGCAAGAAGGAATTTGAATAGTTCTATAAGAAGTATGGTATAGCATCGAAGAATACTACTCCGTACATGCCTGAGAAAAATGGAGTTGCAGAAAGAATGAACAAGACGTTGATGAAAAGGGCAAGAAGCATGCTTAGTGGTGCTGAGTTAGGAAAGGAATTTTGGCTAAAGCCAGTGGAAACTACATGTTACCTGGTCAACATATCACCTTCATCAGAATTGGAGGATAAGACTCCACAAGAGGTATGGACTGGTAAGAAACCTTCTCTTGCAAATCTCAAGGTATTTGGATGTGATGCATATGTACATGTTCCAAAGGAGAAAAGAACAAAATTGGATAGTAAATCTGAAAAGTGCATCTTTCTAGGGTATAAGGATGGTTTAAAAGGTTATATGCTTTGGACCCCAAAAAGAAGGAAGGTTGTGTAAAACTGAGATGTGGTGTTTAGAGAGGTCAAAGATGTTATTAAACATGAAGTCCTACCAAAGAAACCTAAGAGGCTAGAGTTTGAGTTAAAGGAGGAAGAATCTGATTGTACAACATAAGAGGAATCAGAAGATGAAGAGCCACAAACTCCGGCTTTGAGAAGATCAGTTCGAGAAAGAAAGCAACTAGAAAGGTACAGTCCATCTGCTTTCTATTCAAATTTTGATTTATCTATTACTGATGATGATCCCACAACTATGAGGGAAGAAGTAGATTCATAGGATGGCAAACCTTGGAAAGAGGCCATGGTTGATGGAATGGCATCTTTGTACAAAAATGAGGTTTGGGATCTAGTGGAGTTGTCGGCTGGAAGGAAACCCATTGGTAGAAAATGGGTATTTAAGAGGAAGACAAATGCAGAAGGAAATATGGATAAATAGAATCTCGGTTGGTAGCAAAAGGTTATTCCCAAGTGCTGAGAATTGATCTTGGTGATATTTTTTCTCCTATTGCCAAGGTAGCTTCTATTAAATTACTTTTATTTGTTGTTGTTGCTTTTGATTTTGAGGTAGAATAGATGGATGTGCTGGAAGAAGAGATATACATGAAGCAACTTGAAGGCTTTGTGATGAAGGGTAAGAAAGAACTGGTATGCAATTTAAAAAAGTCTAAGTATGAGTTAAAACAATCACCAAGTATGTGGAATTAGAAATTTGATACATTTATAAAGGGACTTGGCTTCACCAAAAGTAAAGCAAATCACTATGTGTATTTTGAATTAATTGGTGACCATTTTATTTGTCTAGTCTTGTATGTGGATGATATGTTGCTGATTGGAAATGACAAAGAAATTATCTGGGATTTGAAGACCCAATTGTCCTCCAAATTCGACATGAAAGATCTTGGTGCTACAAACTATATGTTGGGCATGGAAATTAAACGAGGTCAGCAAAGAGGAAGCTCTAATTAAACCAGAGGAAGTGTGTTGAGATAATAATGTAGAGGTTTAATATGCAGGATAGTAAACCGATGAAAGTTCCTATTCCTATAGGTGTAAAGTTATCTGTTGAACAGTGTCCCAAGACACAAGAAGAGGAAGAGGACATGTCTCGTGTTCCATATGCAAGTGCAGTCGGTAGCCTGATGTATGCAATGGTATGTACTAGACCAGACATTGCACATGTAGTTGGAGTATGGATTAGGTTTATGTCAAAACGAGGGAAGGAGCATTGGATGGCAGTGAAGTAGGTTTTTACGTATTTGTGTGGCACTAGTGATTATGGTTTATGCTACCAAGGAAGACCAGGATTCGACAGAGTTTTGGACATCCGTGGCTTTGTTGATGTAGAATGGACTGGAGATCTAGATCAGAGAATATATATAAGTGGGTATGTGTTTAACCTATTTGGAGGTGCAATCAATTGGATGAGTAAGAGATAATCTATAGTGGCACTTTCAACTACAGAGGTAGAATACATGGCAGCCACTCATGCAAGAAAGGAAGCAGTTTGGTTGCAGAGATTGTGTTCAAGAATGGGGTTAGTACAACAAGCTATAAGGATAGACTATGATAGCCAAAGTGAAATTTCATGGCAAAGAACCCTAGTTATCATTCAAAGACAAAGCACATTCATGTTCAGTATCACTTTTTGAGGGATATGGTTGAGGGCAAAAAGGTGTTGCTGGTAAAGGTGGACACTTTGAAGAATATTGTAGATGCATTGAAAAAGTCTCTAAGAAATGAGAAGTTCTCTTGGTGTAGAGAAGCAATGGGAATTGCAGGGTTGGATCAATGACTAAGCTTTCCTATGGCCCCATGTGGAAAGGAAACAACAAGTGGGAGAATGTTGGGATTTGTTATATTCTTTTCACAACTAGCCCATGCATGGGTGGGTTACAGGGGGAGGAAACAGTTGCCCCTATACGTTGTGAAGGGCGCTTCCAGGGGGTCACAAGGGGGTGGCTACCCCCCCTGCTGGTGGCTATGCAGGGGTGTGATAGCCCCCTTGCATGGGATCTAGGGCAGCGTCCAGGGAAAAAAAAATTGGACCCTATTTTAGGTGGGCAGACCTACCTTTTGTGCATGTATTTCGTACATGGTTTTGGGAATCATGGTTTTTTGTCTATGGTATTTTGTAGATTTGGTTAAGGGAACTATGGTTATGTTCTAATCCAGGATTAATGGATTGGGGTTTATAGATGCTTCGACATGTATATATATGTATTGTAACATTAAAAGGAGCATAATGAAAAATCAATATGGTAGTCCCGTTGTTGGGATCTAGGGGAAAATCTGTGTATATCTATTTCACATTTTATGCTCTTTCCATTGTTTATTTTATGTTTTTAGAATTCGTATGCAGGCAATTTTTGTACGAGGTTAAAACCCTATAGGTATAACTCTGAGGAGTTCTTTTCCAATGCATGGAAATTTTGAATACTTGTGTAATCATTACCCTTGCACATTTTGTGATGCTTCTAACCATTGCGTAGCTGTGTCCGAGAAATGCATAGTAATGGTCAAAAGAATTAATGAAATTATAGACATCAAACATAACCACTTTCTTTTGCAAGAAGAGAACCTAAAAGCCTAGGAGAGGCAAGATTTTGGTAGACTTGTTGTAAATATGTTTTGTAAATTGTTTGTAAATACTTGTTTTCATTACCTATTAAGGTACTTTTGTAAAGTGAACATCATTGTCACTATGCTCAACAAGTAGATGTTTTAATTGATGTATGTATTAGATTTTTATAATTCCCCGTGTTCAAGGACTTTTTAGTGAATGTACAAAGCTTTTTGTTCAAGTTTGTCTACGAATTGTCACATGTTCATTGATACAAGTATTCAAGATGAAACTTGCGTGAACCAAATATTTGTTTTTAAGATCGTATAAGATGACTATGATTGTAAGCAAGGCCAATCTTGTCATTGAAAATTTTTGTAGTTGTGTACTTTTCATGTACAAGCTGAGTTTGAGGATGGTAAAGCATATTCATTTTGTTTTCGAGTTCCGAGATGGAATCAAGTTTGTCATCAACAATTTATTACTTCAAGATGAAGTTTTTTTGGAGCCGTATAAAACATGATATTAAAGAGAATGTTTAGATTCCACGCATCGATATTTTGTTCCTGCAACAAAAATAAGAATTTTGGCTTAATTCTTGAAACGACAAGAAGTCTTCATGAGGATTATAAGTAAAGTGCCTTGATTGGGTCTTGAAGGGCACCAATTGAAAAATTTACAATTTGGATTGAATTTTTCGGTATTTTTTGAGTTGCGGCCTCTTTATATTGTCTAGGGAAGTAAAATTTTTGAGTCCAAAATTTCTTAGTAGGGAGGTGTGATCAAGAGATCAATTTTAGGATCAAAACTAAAAGTGCCTAGAACTTCTTGAAATTGGTTCCAAATCTAAGAGCTCATCGATCTAAATCCAACACAACTTGAATCACTCAAAACAGATATCATATGCTCCCGATATTGCATTCTGATCGTTTTCCCAAACATTTAAAATTTGAGCACGACAGTTGACTGGGTTAACCATACTGCTTAGTCAGTAGGGTGTCCATATAGGTATGATCCAACCATAAACTGACAAGTTTCTTCAAATGGTTCATTGGTTTTTGAGAGAATTTGATTGGTTGTGATTGGTTGAAGTGGATCTATGAATGGGAGCCACTTGGCCCAATGAGAAGTTGCAACGTGGCATCCTAGGTTTTTAAAAATTTGGCACGGGCTAGCGAGAAACTCGACCAAGATTTGAACCTGTGATCTCTATTCCAACAGCAGAGCGCTCTACCAATACACTACACGATGGTTCTTAATATCAAAAGGACCAAAATTCTATTGAAAGTATTATTTTAGTGCCTTCTTAGAGGAAGGGGTCGGGTTGTCGTCCCTGACCCCCACCCGCACCAACTACCCACAAAATCGTGGTTTTGGGTAGAAGGCACTTATAGAGGGCAGTTACGAAAGGGGGCCAACCCCAAGCCCTATGTCCACCTATATCACCCTACCGAATGTAGTTAAGGAGATAGGAGGAAAAGGAACGAAGGATTGGGGGCTAGCTTGAGGGCATATGTGCCCGATGTGACCCAACATTGATGATAAAGGGGTCCGATAGGAAGGGCGGGCGGTTAGCCCAACCCTTCACCCTGTGGCTGGTATGTTCACATTTTTCGGCCCTAAGGCATTAGAGGCTAAATTAATGGTCCAAAATAGTGCACCTGCAGAGGGATAATTTTTTGTTTAGTTAGCATTTTCATGATGAAATTGTAGGACCGTTAGATAGTTGGTCGAATTTGTAGAATGATTGACTGCAAAATTCATGGGAGTGCTTGTAGCTCATAATTTTTTTATTTTTTCACCAATTTGAGCTTAGAAAGAGGCCACCTGTGGGTTCTTGGATGCTCTGAATCCATTGGTGACCTCTGTTTCATGTTTTGAGCACATCTAGATGGCCTTTTTACTGGTTGGAGGCTAAGGGATGTATGCATCAAGCAGAGTTTGATAGCATTTCCTGAGCATGTTGTGCATGAAGAAGACCTTGTAGGGGTTTCTTCACCTTCAGATTTCATATTTAACAGTTGATACTTGCAGAGTTAAGATCTTGGACATTTGTTTCTCTATGTCAAGATGAGAGAAGCTTGGATTATGTCCTTGTTTTTTGCATGTATGCTATTTTTCAAATGAGGTCTAGGGTATTTGTAGAAGACTCCTTGTATTGCTATAGTTTACATGGTGATTGTAGGTTGTCTTTTTGTTTTTATGTGAGAGTTCTCTACAGGGGAACATTTCCTTGAAGGGGAAATAACCACAAAGTCATCAACATGCTTTAAGTACTTCATTTTTACACTGAAATATGAGTGGTCTAGTCACATTGACAAACCCAGAGATGTAGCCCAGGAGGGGTGAACTCCATCATTAGACATTGTGTTTCTCTTATCTATGCCTACATGAATTATGTGTGTTATGTTAATTATGATTAACTTGCACATGAGAACTAATTCATGCTTGAAGGGACACTAAATAAACATGTTGCTTATGAAGACCCGTTTTCATGCTTGCAAAGCGTTAACACGGTCCTAGTTTTTGTTTCATTTGATTTTGGAAAGAGAGGAAAAAGTATCCTATTTCATTTTCAAATCACTAAAATAACTAATGGTACTAAGCAAAATGTAGGTGGAACTTGACAGTTGTCTCAGAGACTAAAACGTGCATTTGTCATGTGGATATTCAAATAAGATTATGGTCAAGGAGTGAATGAGTCATCCAATACTCAAACCAACCTAGGGAGACAATGTGAGAGTTAGAAATTGTGGATTTATAGACAAAATGCCAAGAATTGGACCTTTGATAAATCTCATCTAATGACAATGTAGACCCATAAATTTCATGCATATTCTAAGGTGCTTTAGTACCTATAACAAATGATGCACCAAAGGATAAGAACCATTCCATACTACACACTCAGAGGTTAAAGACTTGAATTTTGTACTACTACACCTTAATATCAAAGAAGGAAAATATAATTCACTAGGCGATAGGCAAATGATAGGGTTCTCCATTTAAAATCCATGGAATTATTGCTTGCAACCAGGTGACAAAGCTGATTTCATAGCTTACAGTTAACAATTCCCATTGAATCATGTAAACTCCAACCTCTTAGGCCTTTATATAGGGATTTCTTGAAACATGTGTGGCTAGGACATGTGTTCACCTCCTATTGGTTCCCAATTATTGGTAGGCATCACACACTATTTCTCTACATTATTGAGATATTTCTTGTGGAAAGCCTGGATGTGATGCAGGAGTGATGAGGGGTCAACAGGTTACTAGCTATGAAACCCCTCGCTCAACTACCCATCATGCAAATTTTTGATATGAAACCTATCGCGGCTGTCATATGGGAAACTACCTCCACTATTTAATAGTGTGTGGTAGTATCATTATCAAGGATTTTGTGATGTCATGCTGATAGATTGGGTTGTGAGACTAGCATGCATGGAAGGTATTGATTGGACAGAGTACAAACATGTCTACAAACATGGAGGGTGCCATAGGATATGAGGTGAATGTGAAGGGAAGGGACAAGATGGATTCGAGTGGAGAGTGGCATGGTAGTGGGTGACAGGTGAATGGAAACTATGATGTGGTTGAGGACACATGGCAACACTTTATGTTGGGTGATAGGAAAAAATTTCAAGTCGTGAGGTCATGCAAGATGTCCATACTACTAACATGTGGCCTACTTCACATAACCTCTAGGCGATATCGTGCATGCATCTTAATGATGAAGAAGGATATTGACTGTCAGATGGGTTGATTTCACTACCATAAGATCTGGGAGGTGCATGGCTTCTGTCAGTGCCCTTTTTCCCTCTAGCTCAACTTGTTATGACCCACTATGCCCACCCTCTGCCACGTTCATCGATGCACAATGTCAAGGCTTGAGGCATGATGCGGCCTGTGAGGGAAAAGAATTCTTCCCCCTAAGGCCATTGTTGGCACTCAGAAGCAGGATGAAGACCAAGCTGAAGTCGAAAAACTAGTTGATTGTGGTCATCCTTGGATCTAATGGGCATTTTATTTTGACACCAACATCAGCTCCATGGGGGAAAAAAACCCCCATTGTCCACTGAGAACTTTGTAGTTCCAATGCCTTATTAACATTGAGTTGTGGAGTCTACAACCCAAAAATATAATTGGTTTCTTCTCATGAATTATTGCAAAACAACATTGAAATTAAAGCAATCAGGAATAAATAGGTTTTCATTTTTTTAGGTGAAGAACCTCTTGAGGAACATGCCATTTACAAGACTCCCAAGAGGATCTCCATCCAATGTCTCCAATTGATAAGTATTGTTATTAATGATTTCTTGAACTTGAAATGGGCCAATCCATATATTATTAAACTTGTTATCTTTTCCTTTATCAGCTCGAACTAAGTCCCATTTCAGTACAAGATAACAAACCTACAAGTCTCATTCCTTTGCCTTCTTATCAAATTCAACCTTCACCCTTTATTGGTGACATTCAACTTTAGCTAAGGTTCCCTATCTTTGTTGTTGAACCTCTATCATCTAATAGATTCTTCCTTGCATGGGAAAAATACCTAATGTCTCCTATTGCAACAATTTCAACACTAGAAGCCTAAGTTTCATAGTAAATACCACATCCATTCCACACACTAGTTGGTATGGAGACATGCCAATAACTCTCTTGGTGTTGATTTTGTCTATCCATATGACATATTTGATATTTACATCCCAATTCGTCTTGTTCTTATTCAAATTTCTCTTAATAATATTCACCATATTCGTATTGGTTGACTTTGCTTCCACATTTCTTTGCAGGTAATAAGTTGTGGAGTGCAACAACTCTATGTTGTAGTCTTGACAAAAATTCACCATCTTAAAGGACTTGAAGGCTTGAGAATTTTTTGTGATAATCTTCCTACGACACCCAAATCTTAAAATAATATTGTCCTCTAAGAAGGCTATAATGACATTCTTGTCAGCCTTGTAGGTTAGGATGGCTTCCTCCCACTTGATGAAATAATTAGCGGTCATGATAATGTGTTTGTGATGCCTACTTGATTTCAGATGTATTTCCCCAATGAAATCCAATCCACACTATTGGAAAGGAGTTTGGAATTTGATTGGCTTCATAAAAATGTAATTAAACTTATTCTTTCCTGCAAATAATTGATAGTCCAGAAAGCTTCAAACAACAACATTTATATCCTTAAAGAGGGAGGGCCAATAGTATCCTTCCCTCAATATATCATGAGTCATGACCTTCTATGACTGATGTCCTTTGCATGCTCCTTCATGGAATTATGATGTGGTTTCGTATGATTTGTCCTTCATACACAAGTGAGTAGAACTCTTGCAAGATCCTTCCAAAATAATCCCTTGACCAGGATAGAGTGTTTGTTTGCTTTCAGTTTTACAGATCTGCATTTGGTCTTCAAAATATTGAGTGGGCATTGCAAATTTTACAAATACAAGATAATATCTTGATACCATGGACAATTTTGGAATTTTGAGAGGCCTTTCAGGAAGGGCTTCTATGGATTCATGTCTTCTAGTGTGAAGGGTTCTTGTGGATTCCTTCCTACTAGAAAGAGAGGTTCTTATGGATACTCTTCTCTATGATGAAGAGGTTCTTTTGGATTATATTCATATGAAGAAGGAGGTTCTTGTGGATTCTCCTCTCCATTGATATTGCAAAGGTCTTCATTAGCGCATGTTTCTAACACAACATGATTTGCTTCAGTCGGTAGCTTGGCTAGTTCTTGATTAGTAGAATTAAACTCCAAATCATATTCTTGCAGCTTTGTTATCCATTTTCCTCATCAATCGTCACTATCAAGTTGAACAAATATTTCCTTTACTTCTACAGATGCTACATATGCTATCACCCTTGAGTGTAACACATATTCTTGAAATTCATTGAAATCCTTTACTATAGTGTATGCTTGCTTCTCTAAAATAATGTATTTCAATTCAACATCTCTCAAAGAATGGTTGAAGAAATCTATAGGTTGTTTGTGCCTTTCTTCATTCTTTTGCAACAAAACGTCGCTATGGTATGTTCAGACACAAAGGATAAAATCTGAAGCTCTTTAGTAAAATCAAGACTCATTACAACTTGGGATTCCATAATGGCTTTCTTGATTTGCTCACATGATTCTTGTGCTTTTAGGGTCTGCATGAATTCACTATCTTTCTTGAGCATGCTTGTAATGTACTTCACGAGTTATATAGAGTTTGTAATAAATCTATGTAGGAAATTGATTTTACCCAAGAAAGACTAAACTTCTTTCTTATTCCGAGGTAGACCAATATTCAACATAGCTTCTATATGCTCTAAGCAGATCCTGACACCTTCTTTAGAGACAATATGTCCCAACAACTTTCCTTGTTGCAATGCAAAGAAAGACTTCTTAAGATTCAATGGAAGGCCAACTTTTATACACTTGAGGAAGGTCTGTCTCAAATTCTCTAGATGATCTTCATCTGATTTCAACAAAATAGTCATGTCATCTAGATAGATAAATATGAACCAATCTCTCTCTCCTGTGAATGCGATGTTCATGGCCCTTTGAAAGGTAGCTCCTACATTCATCAACCCAAAAGGAATTTTACCATACATAAAGATACCCCATGGTGTTATGAATGTTGTCTTGTCTTTGTCATTTGGTTTCATTGCTATCTGATTGTAACCTGAGAAACAGTAACACCCTCCTCCCACATCTACCCAAGTAACCGACCAACTGGGGTAAACATGTGATGAGAGGCTATTATGATTGGATTCAACCTCCTAGGTGACCTTAAGGAAATGGAATCAAAGGAAACACATCATACAGACCTTCCACAATAGCTACAAGACCCCTAAGAACAACCCCAACTTTTTTGGTAACCAACCCCTGGGTCCCACTGAGGTTTTAGACCACTTAACCCTCGGACGTTCCCATGATATGGACCTGAAAGCATCCATGAGGCTCTAGACACTCTTGTGACAAGGCATGCCAACGTCCAGGAAATATTTTTCTCAGCATTTTGCCAATGTTCCTAGGATTTGAGCCACTCTTTCAAGCCTAGAGCCTAGGTCACTACATCTAATTGAATGATACCTTTAGAACAAAAAGATAACAAGGAAACAATGATGCAAATATGAAAACTTGAAAAAACCCTTAGCTAGACCCCTATAAACCATGACATCCATTTCATCAAACATATCACATATATGTAATCTACAGGTGTAAGCAACAGATTTAAGCATAGGGATCTCATACTTATCTGAGAATCTCTATGAAGCATTGTCCCCTTACATAATTTGTTGCATTATCATCTATTAGGTCATATATACATTGTTCATTCATTTACAAGTAAAAATATGATGAGAGTCATACATGGCCATGATCATATAACATATACATAACCAACATAATATCAACATAAATAGCAAGGAAATCATAACCATATGATCCAAATATAAACCAGTATAATACGCATATAAGTATAATGAGAAATAACCTCATATTGATGATGCAAAATCCAAACTTGGGATGGGACTACCATGTTTCATCCACCCATAGAATGGTTTAGCCAAATCTCTCTTCACCTATTCACCCCCGTGCCATATTCCAAGCATGAATGTGGAACTCAAACCAAAATAACCAACTAGGGAATCCCGAGTCTAAACCACCTCACCCTCATCAATAGGAACCAAGCTTTACTGTAATCCATCCCGGATCACTATGGCAACACAATAAATATTTAAGAACATACTTTACCATGATATCCACCCAATCACTTGGCCAAACAAGAATGGATGCCACTGGATTTCTCCACCTACACCGTGAGGAATTTTCCAGTCTCCTAGTCTCCCAAGATTTACTGCAATCCACACCAGATCACTAGGCCCTAAACCAAGACCCACTCTCCAAGATTTACCCACATATCCCAACCTGGGATTACTAGGCCAAAAAGATAGAATTCCACCCCTTGGATTTACCATATATCCTACCATTCACCGGAAATGATTCCTAGGCCCACAGAGGAAACACAAAATCTGGTTTTAGCGCAAACCATAGTCCACTTTAGGGGAACCACATGTTATATCATTCAGAGATCCACCTCACTCAACTTCGAATCCATCTGACGATATAGCTCAACCAAGACATGAGAACCCCATCAAACCATGGCCATTCGAAAATGGCAAGTGTAGGCTGAAAACACTATCACACCTGGAAAAAATCATGGCATAACAACAAAAGAACCACATGCAATACCATGAATGCCAAATATAGCAAGGGAAATACACATGCAAATCAATACCTGCAAAGAATATTGTCGTAGCTACTTTATCCTACTCTTCCTTGCTTTCTCCTTCCTTCCTATTTCCTTTTTTCCTTTCTCAATCTAATGCCAAAATGCTCCAAGAAAACTCTAAGTGTCCAAGAGTGAGAGACAACGAGAGAATAATTAGAGAGGTCCAAAACTGAGCTGACAAAATGTTACAAACTGATCCTCAAAATCATCTTTATCAATTTTTTCTTCATTTTACATTATTTTCCATTATTTTCCATTATTTTCCTCCTCACATGCAACTTTTTACCTTTAGCTTCCTTTTCTCATAATTTCCGTTATTTTCATAAATAAATGTCCCAAAAATGGCAATTGTTCCTTTCTAAAGCCTTAGTCACTGCCTTTGCCAATTTCCTTATCCATAATAAACCAAATGAACACCCACACTAGGATGTATTTCCCAACATTGAGCCTAGAATTTGTGTCCCACCAACTGTGGTTATTATTTTTTCCTTTATTAACTTTTATTGCATGGAATTTTCACCAGGGTTGTTACAGAACGCTCCCCTTTGGTGGACATAGTCCTCAGTGTTCAACCACACCTATACCTCAGAAAAACCACTGAAAAACAAAAATACTACCCATGGAGCTTTATAATATAGCTCATGCAGTATTTACAATGATCACCCCGTTGAGAAGAAAACCAACACGAAAACATAACAATATGACAACTAATGATGACACTCATACTTCTTATTTGAGCTTTATAACACAACTCATGGTGGATTTACATCCATATATATATATATATATATATATATATATATATATATATATATATATATATATATATATATATATATATATTATATATATTATATATATTATATATATATATATTTATATATCTATATATATATATATATATATATATATATATATATATATAGATATATATATATATATATATATATATAATATATATATATATATATATATATATTATATATATATATATATATATATATATACCAAAACATCATCAAACATGTACCAAAACATATACCAAAGACGCATACCAAAACACCATACCAAAATTGCTTTGCCTCAACCAGTAAACAATGAAGGATACATAGCCCGCATATAATCCACCATCTCCCATGTAGCTTCATCGGGCACAAAGTTATTCCATTGCACTTTAACCTCCTCGATTTCTTGGTTCTAGATCATGAGCACCTTTTTCTGCAATATACATTGAGGCTCCAACTGGAATTCTCCATTTGGTTGCACATGAAATACATTCCAGTCAATCACATGATCAACATATTTAACATACTTCTTAAGAAATGACACATGGAAAGCATCATGGACTTTCACTGTCGGAGGCAGTGCAAGTCAATATGCTACTGGCTCAATCCTCTCAATAATACTAAAGGGTCCACAAAACCATGGTGCCAACATGGCACGTGATCCAATATGTAAGGAGCTTTTCTTTGGTTTGATGCACAAGTACATTTGTTCCCCAACCTAGAACTCCTTGAAGAGCCTATTCTGATCGGCATATCTCTTCTGCCTACCTTGTGTTGCCTTTAGATTTTCTTTATAACATGCATTTCATATTCCATGTTCACCAACATGTCTAGTCCAATCAACACCCGGTTAACTGGATCACTCCAATTGATGGGAGTATCACAACTCTACCCATATAATGCCTTAAACATACCCATCTTCAAATATTAATGATACACATTGTTGTAAGAGAACTCTACTAGTGGAAGATCCTCAACATGTCCTCCAATATCATGTTGGCCCTCTTAGTTTGTCCATCTCTCTACAGATGATAAGCTATACTGAAGGCCAACTTTGTGCCCAAAACTGCAAAAAAATCATTCCAAAACTTGGAAGTGAACTTTACGTCCCTATTTGACACAATCTTCTTTGGAACACCATGCAATCTGACCCTTCTCTGATGAAAACCTGTGCTACATCGCTAGATGATAATGTAGACTTCACTAGAATGCATGGAAAATTTTAGGGGCTAAGATTCACAAATGGGCTAATTTTCCATGGTTTTTCCTAAAAAATGATTCGCCCATTTCCATTTTTTTTTAAATGATTCACCCAAATTTTATAGTATAAAATTAATTTACCTTAAAAATTTCCAAAATTGTATAAATACTATATATAAAACTATTAGAAATTTGCATGTTTTTATAAATATATCAACAAAAAAATTATAATTTGCAAACTGGGGACTACTAAGATTCGCCAAGATTTCTAAACTTTAAGGCACATTTTCATCCTTAAAATTTTCCCTACTAGAATGAAGTGCGCAACCTTTGTCAACTTGTCCACAACAACCATGATGGAAACATGTTTTCTCATTTTCCTTTAAAAACCTATGATGAAAACCATGGAAATGACCTCCCATTTTCAATCTGGAATCACAATTGGTTGTACCAGTCCACATGGATGCTTACACTTTTCCTTCACACACTGACAATCTAAATACCTAGCCAAAAACTCTGCTACATCCTTCTTCAGATTCGGCCAATAATAAAACTTCTTCACTATGGTCAATATCTTCTAATAGCTTAGGTGACCTCAATATGGTTTCGTGTTAAGCTCCCTCAAGATCACCTTCTTGAGCTCACTACAATTTGGCATATATATCATGTCCATAAGTCTGACCAATCCATCTGTTGTAAGACAATATTCCACATCATGTGTACCCGCACTTGTACCTGTATCGATACCACTACTTACACCTGTACCTATACTACTACCTATACCTATTCCTATACTCTGCTACAACCTGTGCACAATCTCCATATACTTGACATCCTATTGACCTGCCTACAAGATCCTATCTTGTCATTCTATCCCATAAGAGCTCATAACTGCTAAGTGGTTTACCTGTGCCCGCCTGCTAAGAGCATTTTCCACCCTGTTCTCCTTTCCTTTGATGTACCTAATATCGAAGTCAAACTCACCCATCGTGGCTAACCATCTAGCCTATCAGGTGTTCATATTTGGTTGGTCCAACAAATAGCTCAACCCAATGTGATCACTCATTAGCACAAACCTCCTGCCAAGAAGATAGTGCCTCCTCATCTTCAATCCATGTATGATCGCTGCTGACTCCAGATCATGGGTCGGGTAATTTCATTATGCTCATTTAGTTTTCATGACTCATATCATACCACTTGTCAATCTTGCATAAGAACTCCACCAAGTCCTCTCTTGCAAGCATCTATACATACTACAAACTATTTTTCTGGATTTGCAATTTGTAACACTGGTGCATGTGTCAACAACTACTTAAGCTACCCAAAACTGGCCTCACAGTCCTTTGTCCATTCAAACTTCTTACCTTTCCTATGCAAGGGTGTAGTAGGATAAGAAATATGCGATAAATTCTTGTTGAACCTCCTATAATAACCTACCAATCCCATGAAACATCTCACCTCATCCACATTCCTAGGAGCTACCCACTCCATGATGGCCCTTATCTTTTCTAGATCCACTGTTATGCCCTCCTTGGAAACATGTCCCAAGTAGTGTACCTCAATATGAAATAAATTGCACTTGCTGAGCTTAGCATACAATTCATTCTCTCTCAACAACCTCAACACTGCTTCTAAATGCTTGGTGTGATCTTTATAATTTTTAGAATATACCAATATATGTCATCAATGAACACAATAACAAACTTATTGAAATATGCAACACACTATTCATAAAGCACATAAATGTAGCTAGAGCATTAGTCAAACCAAATGGAACTACAACAAACTCATAATTCCCATACCTAGTCCGAAAATATGTCATGTAAATTTCCTTCTCTTTGATGCATACCTGATGATATCTGAATCTTAGATCAATCTTTAAGAACATTGTTGCTCCCTTCAACTAATCGAACAAGTCATCAATCCTCAATTATGGATGTTTGTTCTTGATGGTCACTTTGTTCAACTACCTGTAGTCAATGCATAATCTAAGAGTTCCATCCTTCTTCTTCACAAACAATGCAAGTGTATGAGAAGCTTATACACTTGACCTAATGTATCCCTTGTCCAACATTTCCTTCAACTGCAACTTCAACTCTACCAACTCAAGAGTGTTCATCCTGTAAGGTGCTTTTGATGTTGGAGTTGCCTCTAGCACTAACTCAATAGAAAATTATACTTCCCTGTGGGGTGGAAACTCTAAAATATCTTCTAGAAACATAACCTGAAACTACTATAGAATTGGGTACCTACTCAAAACATATGCATCATCAACTTCCTTACCTTTTTCATTAGAAATATATAGTAAAAATAACACACACCCTTTCCTACGACTGCACTTTTCCCACACAGATATCTCCATCCTAACTAATGTGAGTTCTTCTTTCCTAGTAAGACTCTCTGTTCCCCATTATCATTTAAGAACTCAATGGATTTGTCATAACAGTCCACCTTGGTCCTATGAAGGTACAACCAATCCATTCCCAACAACATATTGTATGATCCCAATGGTAATACATTAAAATGTGTTGTAGTAGGCATACAATTCAAATAAAATGTGCAAGCTCTTACCCAATGATGAACTCGCTTCTTTGTACCTATAGCCAACTGAACTAACCAAGATTTTGCATGCAATTCCTTACTCCAACCACACTTATCCACCAAGTCAGGACTAGCATAGCTATAATTAGATCCAAGGTCAATTAAAATACAAATAACTTGATCAAAAAGCTTACCATTCATCTCAATGATATATTCTTGATGGTCCCCTTGTTTGTTATCCAATGTTTCAAAAATATGAGGAACACTCTGACCAACATCCCCAACAATTTTTGCCTCCACCCTCATTTTGTGCACAATCTCTCTTAAGGTGCTCCTTACCACATGTCCAACACTCCAACCAACCAATACCATCACCTTTATGTTTTTGTTGTGACCCATGTCCCTATCTAGCTGCATTGAACCTCTTTTGTGGTGCCAAATTTTCTTTCTCATCTGCATTCTCAGGGCTTTCTCTTTTCCCAATGCTTCAATTTCCCAATAGCTTCCTCAAGTGGCCGAGGCTTTTCATACCCAATCCAACTTATAAATGCTAATGGAAAACCACTGGCAAATACCTGAACTTTAGCCTTCTCATATTTACGATACAGTACATACCTTAATAGCTCCAGGAACTTAGTCATGTACTCTTCATTTGTCATTGATCCAATCTTTAGCTCATAAAAGTATTTGGCCTTACTATCATAGTACCTTTTTGACAAGTACTTCTTCCTGAAAAACCTCTTGAACTTGTGCCAAGTTAAGTCATATGTCATGATGTCTCTAACCCGCTTCACATCTTCCCACCAGATGTCTGCTTTACCTCCCAGTTATCACCAAACAATTGACCATCTAGCCTAACTTACTAAATAGATCAAAGTACACCCTATAAAGCCAATTTTACCATTGTAAAATTGCTTTCACTATGAGAAATTACTTAATAAACCACCTTTGTTAAGTAATTTATAATTAAACCCATGAAGAATAATTAAATAAATCACTATTTATTTAATTTTCTTCTAGGAATAATTAATTAAACCATTGTTCAATTATTATTCCTTTCCATATTTGACCCAATCATGAAAAATAAAAATATAAGTCATTAATTATCTTATTTTTCTCTAAGAATAATTAACTATTATTCTTTGTCAAATATGACTAAATCCCTTAGGAATAATTAAACAAATCCTTATTTTTTCAATTATTCCTTAACTAATTCCTTGAGATGATAAATAAATCATTTATTATTTCTGAATAAAAGTTTAAATACTTTTTCCCTCCTAACCAAATATAATAAAATATTACATGTTGTTATTCCAAGAATGGGATTAATAATATTTTATTATTGCTCATTATTGGAGGATAACTCAATATTTTGTTATAAATAGGAGGGTTTTCCTTTCATTATTCACTTTTGATTATTTTCATTGTTGCACTCATTGTTGTAACTCTGATTATTTTCATTGTCACACACCATATTTTTGTGGGTTTACACATTATAGAGGAGAGAGACTCTACACAAGCTGAAGAAGTTTGAGGATAGCTAAGAACCCATCCCATAAAGGGGGACTGGTAACATTTATTTGTTCCTTTCATAGGCATTATAATAAAAACTATTCTTTGTATATATGGTTCCCATTAGGCGATTGGAGTTATTACTATTTCTTTTTGTTGTTTAACTATGATTGTGGCATAGATCAGGGCTTTGACAGGTTTTGTTTCTATCAATTGTTGTAGATCTACAATGTTTATCAACCATTTATATTGTTGAGATTGTTTCTCATCCACAATCTTAAGTGGGTTCTTTTCGTACATCTTTGAGAAGAAAACACTACAACGAAATTGACGACTCCATTGGGGATTTTTTTATTGTTGCCAATCACAAAATTGGTGATTCCACTGGGGATTTTCTAATTGTTTACAATCACAAAATTGGTGACTCCACTGGTTTTATACTTCAGATCCAGAAACCTAGGTGACCTTCGGTTTTCAGCTTAGGGTTTCTTCTTTTTTCAGTCTCTTAATGTTTCCTAGCTTTTCAAGCCTAGATCTGATAAATTTCTGATTTTCACAAGTTTTCCAGTCTATTTCACAGGTCATAGGAACCATCCGCGATAAAGGTGAATTTTTTTTTTTAGATTTGCTTACTACAATCCATGAAGCAGAAATCACACTTTTTAGCCCAAAAAGTGTGATCCCACTTAAAAAACAAGTGAGTACCTGTGATTTTTTGGGTTTCCGGGTTTTTCTCATATCTATTTATGAGTTTTGCAGAGAGCTGTGTGTTGGGTTGTCTAACCTTTATCTCATACTGCTTAGGCCTTGGTCTACTCTCATTTACCCATTGAAGTGGAATTTAGCCCTCTCAGGGTTTTTAGTACCCTTCCACCTTTATAGGAGGAGTTTAGCTGAGTGAGTAGTCTAAGTTTCTGCAGCACTTTAAGCCATATTTTCCAGATCTTTACCCTTCTCTTTCAGATCTATAAAGATAGGTTGTCACCATCCATAGTTTCATATTACAACTTGTTTGGTAATTGGCCTTAATGTCCCATTTTCACCCATGTCCCTATCTTTTTGCAACAATCTTCCTCTCTGGTTTTTTGCTATTACTGCACCACTTTCCAGCAACTTAGTATCACTTGATCCCAGTCACACTGACATTTAGATCTCTTGACTTTTTTATTGTATTTTCGATCGATTTAGCCACCACCCAGCACACTGTTTGCAAAACCAGTTTGGGTGGGGTTTAGTTAATTGTTTTGTTGTTCATTTTATGTTGTTAATTTCAGTTTATTTTCAGCAAGAATTTTTTTTTTTTAACAACACAATCTGGGCTTAGTCAATAAATACACTTGCACACACAACAACACCTTAAGTGAAGGCGCTTGGTTTACACCACCAAGCTAAGACTTAACATAATAAATTTATCTCCCCTCATCGAGACAAAGGCATATTGTTGATCTCCCTTAACCATTTCTGTTTCACGTGTATCTTACCAACATTGTGCCAACTAGGCATTTTTTGTGGAGACTGTTAGGCCTTCAATCCTAGTTTCTACTTGGGCATATTACCCCTCCCTATCGGGTTCGAGTTCATAGCCCTCTGAGTCCCCATACCGACTCTTTTATTAGTTCTTCTAATTCCTCATCTAATTCCGAGCCTCCTTCACCAGATATCATCACCATGTCTGGACCCAGAGCGAGTGCAAGAACCGAACCCGTTGTTGGCTCTAGTTCTATCCTTGTGGTCACATCAAGCGGAACGATCTCAGGAACCATTTCGACAACCCCATGCTCTCCATTATGGTTGGGTTAAGTCTACCGGATTCAGTTCATAAATGACCCCATACACCACGATGTTGGTTGGCCTTCTATGTCGACTAAGATTCCCTCATACATCCCAAAGTTTGAGGGTAATACTAGAGAGGATCCTACCAACCATCTTCAATCCTTCCAAATGTGGTGTTCGTCCAACTCCATTACCGATGACTCCATTTTTCTTTGGCTATTCCAATGCATGCTCATGGTAGACGCTGCAAAATGGTATGTAGACCAGCCCGTTGCATCTTATTCCATTTTCACGATGCTTGCTAAAGAATTACTCTCATATTTCCAATTACCTCTCCGGTACGACACTCGTACGAAGCTATTGACCTCATTCCGTCAGTCCTTTGCCACTCGCCTTCTTGACCATGTTCAAGAGTGGCATCGAAGGAGGAGCACATGCCATGCCCTGCCCTTCGAAGACCGTGTCTATCTAGATTGGTTTCTTAGGAGCATTTTATCTCCCATTGGAAAAGAGGAAGCATCCCATTTTACTCATGCAAAGGAAGAAGCTCTCCAAACCGCTCTAAGATATGACCTGTTTTATGCGCAATTCGGTTATGTCTATATCGTCATTGTAGACCTCCCTCATCTTGGAACTACCAATGCATTGGGGGCTTCTCATGCCACCAACGGTATCGTTGGAACCATTTCACACCCTTCGCCATATACTCAACAAAGTTATGGCTATCTACAGTGGGCACTAGTTCCTCTAACACTTAGGCCCCTCCTGCTAGCAACATGTTTTGAGGGCCCCAACCTTTCTACCAAACTATTGATCCCCATGCATAATCGATCGCTCCAACCCCTCAAGCATTATCATCACAGCCTCCCATCCATCCTCAGACCCAGCAGCCAACACCCCCTTAGGGTCAAGTGTTTACATAGCAGAGTGCGACTAATCCCCAAAATTCGAAGAAAAAGAAAAAGGGGAAGGGTACCAAGGGTAACCAGGGTAATCAAGGCAATCAACCTAGTGAACCCCAGGGGAACCAGCCTAACGCCAAAAACTAGCAACAGGGTAGCCAACCCAAGCAGAACAAGGCTATTAGTACAAAAAATCCTTGTGCATATTGTGGTGCACATGGAAATTATACACATGAGTGTCCTCTCTTACCCCAGATGCGCCAAACGTGGGAAGCTCAAGCAACTTCTACAGGTCAACCATTGCCTCAAAATCATAAGCCTTCTCAAATGACAATGCTTACAAATCCTTTCCCTCAAGAAGGATTTGTAGCTATTCAACCTCAGTCAGGTCAACCAACCCATTCCCCCCAACCTTCTAGTCCTGGTGACTAGTAGATCCTTATGATGAATTCTAAAGAGGTTAACCCCTCTGATATCAACCTGCAAACTTGGTCGCGTGAATATGAAAAGCCATCGACTTCATCTACCACTAAGTCCAAAACCAAAGCATCTGTTGAGCCTCTTACGACACCAAATGGTCCACTATAGATCCCTCAACCTAAAGTTGTGGAAATTCCTAAGATCCCAAAGCGACCATTATGTTGTAATGTAGCTTCTAACTGAGTTGTCCATACATACAATATAGTATATGACTTGACACAATCACCTGTTGCCATGTCAACATTGGAAGTACTCCAGTTGTGCCCATCCCAAAATAAATCTCTACTAACTGCCTTTGATGCAGTAGATCCTTCTGACGATCATTTGATTGTCTTCCGAGTTGATACATCAGAACATCCCCCATTGCCTTCATCTATTTCTTTCTAGATAACAATATGATTCCGTAATGCCATCATCTCCCCATGCATTATTGATGAAGGTGCGTCCACCTGTGTGATGTCTACTACCATTTGGAAACAACTTAAGTCACCTAAGTTCTCCCCCTCCACTATCACTTTGTGTGCTTGGGACGGACACTCCTCCGAGCCCCTTAGCATGTATCACAACTATATAGTGACCCTTGTAGTCAAGATTGTTCATATCGACATTGATTTTATTGATGCCCCTTTGGATTATAACATTCTCTTAGGTCGTAGTTACAAATATGCGATGTCAGTCATCGCATCTATGGTTTTCGCAAGATGTGCTTCCCCCATGAAGGGAAGATCATTACCACCGATCAATTGTCTTACTACGAGCCGAAATCCATGACCTCACTGAGTCCATTATCTCATTGGTGTCAGATAAGCAGTCTCCACCTCTTGTCACCAATGTCTCACTCGGAGTCTATAATGATTCCTCATTTTTGGGTGCTTTCCCTGGTCCCCCCCCCCTCCCATCTCAGAGCTTAACTCTATGAGTGTTTGCATGTTACAAGCATCATGAGCTGCTCTCAAGTAGTCCGGTACATTTGATATGCAACCAGCTCCTTAGCACCCTGCGGTTACCATCCTAGTCAAGCCCTCTGGCTTCACCCCCCCAAGACCTCCTCCGTTTGTGGGTGCCTCTCTTATGTTTCCACCAAGAACTATTCCTCCAAGTCTCAACCATCTAGGAGCTATTCTGCTCGGACATTACCCTATAGACCAAATATCTTTCATATTTCCCCCTCCGAGAGTATTTTCTGTCCCTATCATGGCTTCACTGGTCCTTCCTAACATGACTTTGGGGATCCCAATATGGTAAATCAATCCTCGTGCAAAAATTTTGCCTGGTTAGCTAAGATCTTATCATGATTTGACCCTAGTTCAACTAGTCCCCATGACCCCTACCGCTGCTTTAGTCCCATTCCAACCTCAACACGAAACAACTCTAGTTGCGCAAGCATCCGTACACGGGGCAAAGCTAAGAGGAAAGAATCCAAAGATAAGGCTCCCCAAGCTCCTCTAGCCCTTAAGGCCGCAAAGTCGTCACCTCCGTGTTCTTTGTGTAAAGTTGTTGGGCATGCCACCAATAATTGTTCCTTGCTTCCTCATCTTAAACCTTTTCGTTCATGAAATGTTCCCTGAGTCAAATATCCCTGAAGTCCATGTAAACTTACCAGGTCCACCCAAGAAATTCATAACATTGTGCAAAAATCACCCCTACGCCTCGTGTGATCATCATGGTCATTACTCCCATTGTTTCCCTCATCTCAATGAATTTCGAGATTGCCTTGAAGCACTTCGCACATACGAGGCCACTCGTAGTGGAACCCCTACTCATCCACCCATGGATTTTGGTACCCCTAGTCAACCAGAATAGGGGGACTTTTGTTCAACCATCGTGATCCCTCCCCCCGATGTTGAGATGATGGACAACACAGGCCATATCCTTTACCTATCATCATCCTTGAGTTCCTTGTAGGAAAACCTTCTTGAGGTTTTTGCATGTGCTTCTATTGAACCTCCTTCAACAGAATCTCACGTGTCAACATCCGTAAATCCTCCATCTACCTGCTTGTTGTACACCATTCAAGATGATGTGTATGTGAACCTTCTTTCTTAGGTTGATGTAGTAGGTAATGTCACCGCATCATGTAGTCAGTCTTCCTCCCATCTGCCCATTTTCCATTCTGATGAGGACATCATGGAAGCTATGTCTACCCCTGATTAAACTTTCACTTAGGCAAGGGGCATATTTTTGGATAATTCTGAAGGCCATTTCCTTCCTAATTCTCCCAGTGCACTCTACCTCAAGAAATATCGCTCATAGCATATCCCTTTGATTTGTGTGTCTTTATTTCTTCCATGAATTTAGGTAGATTGCATCATCTCATCTATTGCCTTTTGCACCTTTCAGAAGGTTCCATCATCCACACCATATAACGGTTATGCCGAAGGTGCGAGTCACTTCTCTAGGAATCTAGCCTCAGCACCCTGGACCATTTTTACCCCCTTGCATACGTTATTCCTTTTGAATGATGTGTGCATTGGATATGCCACTAATAACCAGGCCAAAAATGATGCAGTGATAGGTTTGTTAGTTGATTCCCTTGCTCATCGCATCCTTCATATTCATGTTCATTTAGATTCTTTGCTACTTGTCATGCAATTTAATGGTATGTATCATGTGCACAACCAAGTCCTATTTATAAAATATCTATGATTTAAGTTGTTGGTACATGAATTCAAAACCATTACATTCAGTCATGTTCCTAGAGCCCAAGATAACTATGTAGATGCCATTGCAAACAACATTCTAGATTGGAATTTATCACATGTATACCACAAAAGACAACCATAAGCAAAACACATGGAGAACCATCATCATCATATAAAAAGGATAATCATATTATGTATCATATAAGTGTTTGGAGTCCACCACTCTAAATACATGTTGTATGCCCATAACATACTAGGGGGGCACATAGGCCCCTACATATCCTTACCATCCTTTGGAAAATCTCATGCCAAGTTGGGCCGAGATGCTTGAATCCATTTTTTCAAACACTTGGAACACAATAGCTCTCCAAAAACTCCTCCTGCTATGGGGCATCATTCCCACCTATGCATACCAGATCAACCCCATCCATCACATATTTTTACGAGCCGTATCCCACACTTAGGGACATGATGGTTTTCCCATGGCCATCTTCTCAATTGATTAAAATAAGTCTTGGCCTAGATCCACTGGATCTAGGTATGCTCGATTATCCTCCCATTCCTTATATAATTTGTCCTATCAGCCTCCCCGGCGAGCCATATGCCCATCGCATATCCTAGACGTTTGATACCATATCTTCAAATATTCTACTCTATGTCCACGCAATCCCCATGTTTGAATTAGTTGACGAGGAAGATTCTAGAGCTCCGCTAGTAGTTAATTCTCGTTTTCTTCTCCCTTTAATTCTTCACCAGGAACCATCGTTCCAAGAAGCATTAAGGCCACCTTCAAACAAGTAAGACACTCACTTGAAATTCGTAGATCCTGATTCTGATGGTCAGTTTGGCCACTACAATATCCACAATATTTAGGAACTTTCCTCCTCTCCAAATTCACCACAGCTCACTTAGCAAATGAATTCAAATTAGAGGGAAAACATCCTTTCATATAGAAATCCCCAATTTTTTTGTTGCGTCTTGCAACCAAACCATACCTCAGTTTGATGAACCATCAGCACCATTGGAAATCTTTAAGCGAGCTCTATAATAGGCCTGCCTCAATTTTTTTATGATTTAACACTTCACCATGAAGTCATTTTTCCAGGAAGGGTCACTTTGTCGCCTCTCAAAATAGAATTTCGTCATAAAGCGATACTTGTACTTTGAGGTCCTCCTCCTTTAAATACTTGTCGTACATTGCATCAATTTTCATCATGAGTAACCATCATTTACTCATGTTTTTATGGTCCCCACCGGGCCTATTCTATGTGGCAGCGTCATCGAGTCACCCTTGATCAAAGCATCCGCGATGAGTCACCCTTACATCCATGGTGCCTGTTTCATGTCCCATTCTATCATGTCATGGTATTCCATCCATATTTGCACAATGTTCATCCTCTATTGCCCATTTTTGCCTCCTGTCATACTGTCCCCATCCCCTCCGGAGTTAAGTCAGTCTCTGCCAAGTCAACCATGCACTTTATGCTCTAAAAAGGGAAGTCATCTATTTGTCCCTCAGCACAATTTTTTCCATTATCCCTGGTGTTAGTCCATCAATCACATTACTATTTTCCCTCGTGCCTTAGTTGTGGATCCTCATTGCCTCACCTATCATGGGCCTATTCTGTCGACATCAATTCATTTATTCTAGAATAATGGCCTAGAGAGCGGTGTATCTTGGTTCCAGCTTCCATTCTTGTTCAGTGCCTCGGATCGAGTAGAGGGTCTCATTATTTCCCTTTGACTTGGTCGTTTCATGTTCGTGATTCATACACTTGATGGTCTAGTGATGCAACAAATTGTACCAGTGATTCCTGGGTGTGTGTGAGATGTTTCAGACCTCATGAGGGGTGGCCCTTCAAGTAGCCCCTCACATGCCGGATGCATTCCTATTATGCTACAGCCCCAGATGAAGTTCCACAGATTTAATGTGTTCGATTCCTACTAATCACAATGTTCATAGGATACATGTCTCCTTCAGATGATCTATTCAATTTTGTAGAGCCTTTCCCTCTTCAGCAGGGCTTCTCTGGTTGTTCTACCCTCCCTCCCACTGATATTTTTAGGTAAGGGCCATTATATCTCATCGACTCAGATATTAATGTATTCAGTCCTGGCTCATGTTTTTCCAGTTGCATTATGTATATGGGACACATTGTATTATTTTCTGACTTTGTTATGCCAACATGTCTTGTATCATTCAACATGTACTTCATTCCCTAGTTTTATGTTTTCGAGCGCATCATTATTTTTGAACTAAGTTATTTCGATAGGTATGGGTATGCCTCCCCCGCCTCTTTGAGGCTCTGTACTACAACATAAAAGGAGACTTGTATTGGTCTCGCCCACTTTGTCCCTATCCTCTTTCACTTAAGCTTTATTGGCCTCTCTCTCTCTCTCTCTCTCTCTAACTCCCATGTGTTGTCTAGTGATTGTGTCTTTACAATGTACTTTAGTCATACATTTTTCTCCTAACACTCGTACATTGGGGGGCAATATGTTATCGCCAAAAAATTGATCATCTAGCCTAATTTACTAGATGGATTGAAATACACCATGTAAAGTGAATTTTACCATAGTAAAATTGCTTTCACTGTGAGAAATTACTTAATAGACCACCTTTGTTAAGTAACTTATAATTAAAACCATGAAGAATAATTATATAAATCACTATTTATTTAATTTCATTCTAGGAATAATTAATTAAACCATTGTTCAATTATTATTCCTTGGCATATTTGACCCAATCATGAAAAATAAGCAAATAAATCATTAATTATCTTAATTTTCTCTAAGAATAATTAATTAATCACTATTAATTATTATTCTTTATCAAATTTGACTAAATCCCTTAGGAATAATTAAATAAATTAATTCCTTGAGATGATAAATAAATCATTTATTATTTCTAAAAAAAAGTTTAAATACTTTTTCCCTCCTAACCAAATATAATAAAACATTACAAGTGGTTATTTTAAGAATGGGGTTAATAATATTTTATTATTTCTAATTATTTGAGGATAATTCAATATTTTGTTATAAATAGAAGGGTTTTCCATTCATTATTCACTTTTGATTATTTTCATTGTTGCACTCAATGTTGTAACTCTGATTATTTTCATTGTCGCACACCATATTTTTGTTGGGTTTACAAATTATAGAGGAGAGAAACTCTACACAAGCTGAAGATGTTTGAGGATAGCCAAGAACCCATCCCATAGAGGGGGATTGGTAACATTTATTTGTTCCTTCACAGGTGTTATAATAAAACTATTCTTTGTATATCTGGTTTCCATTATATGATTGGAGTTATTACTATTTCTTTTTTTATGTTTAACTATGATTGTGGCATAGATTAGGGCTTTGACAGGTTTTTTTCTTTGAGTTGTTGCATATCTACAATGTTTACCATCCATTTATATTGTCGAAATTATATGTGTTGACACCTAATCATCACGATTGGGTGAATAACTGAAATTGATGTAAATAAATAATGGAGAATATGAACAGTCATCGGGAGATGTAGTGAACAGTGTCCCTCATGTATATAATAAAGACCAACTTGAAGGAATAATATGAATTGATTTGTTTTGAGGAGTTACTGCCTGGTCTGACATGGTATCAGAGCCAGCTCCCAAAATTAGTTGTAACTCCCTTCTGCCAGTTTCTTGCAGTCTTTCCACTGCCCCCTGTCGAGTCTGTCTACTGCGCTCTCTGGGCTCTCTACCATAATTATTGTCTGCGCCATTTTGCACTCTGTGTTACCCACTGCTTGGCTTCTGTGCATAATCATCGTGGCTTCTAGAATTGAATGTGAGCTTTTCTTGCTACCTAAATTCAGAGACCACTCTGCCCTTTGGTTTTTCAGTTACCCATGCCTCAATATTGATCCACAACTATTTTGTGTTGAATGATATTGTGGTGGACCTGACGTGAACAAATCCTGCAATTTTTTAATAATTGTGAACTGGTATGTTGTGTATGGCAATATTGTTGAATATTGTTCCTGGAGGTCGATATGTATTCTACGTTGAATGATATTGTGTTGAAACCAGCGAGATCATAAGAGAGAGGGACAGCTTCGGTGTATTTGCAAATCCATTGCGATGGCCTCAACTTCGAAAGAAACGAAGATATGCTGCCAATCAGGCACATCCTCCACAGATTTGGTCGCTAAGGCTTGAGCGTTTTTTAAAAAACTTATGTGTGGTCATTGGAGAAAACATAAGGTAACAACCTCTAAGCACTGATTTTTTATGTTTGTAATCCTTCTTAGTTTCACCAGACTCGAAAACAAGAAGAAGCTTTCAACTTGAACAACCAACTCTTAATCCAACAGCAAAACGAGAACAAACTATCTAATGCATCCACTAGATAGTGACATTTTCATTATGCAGTGGAAAAGTTTCCCGCCATTTTGTCCCTATTGGTGATATTTTAGCAACAGTGATAAATGAAGCTGTCAAACCATTTACTTGTTATTCTTACTTAGCCTTGGTTTTACATGATGAAAGAAAACTTGCTCTGGTTTTCCAGGGATTATGGCCACCATTACACATGTTAATTCCAACATGGAAATATTTGTGCAGTGTTATTAATTACATTATTTACATTAAGTCTTGGTGTTGTACATTGAATGCTGCCCATATGTTGAACCTACCCATATATATTGAAGTTTTTTGTTTTTACGCTACCTTAATACATAGACTTGGTGTATCACATTGATCCCTTGGGTCTTGACATTTGCTTTCTAGTTGAATTTGCTGCCCAGACATATCAGAATTATCTTCTTTCCCCATTAAGAGTAAAATTTTGCAGCAGAAGTTTTTTTGTTACAGTATGCATTCAATCATATCCATTGTCGGAATAGTTCTCACTAGCAAGGAGAACTATCCTGAGTGGTCCCGGATGATAAAACACACCCTCATTTTCAATGAGTTGTGGAAAGGAGTGTGCATTGGAGATGGAGACAAACAGCCAGAATAACCTACATTAGGCAACGAGCTCACCATTTGGGAAAACAAGAACAACAAATCCTATGCATTAATTGCAGCACTGTAAGTGAAGAGGTGAGTCGCCATATTACACCATTTTCAACTGCTTTCAAAGCCTTACAAAAGCTGAAAGAAATCTATGAGTCACATTCTACACTTGAAGTTGTTCAACTCACGATTAAACTCTTCACTCTTGAATTGCAAAATAATGATCCTCTTGCCCTTGCACCTGAAGTAAAGTCTATAATGCATGATATCCAAGCCACTAAAATTGATTTGGATATTCTCTTATCGCTTTTCTCAATGCACTTTATCCTACTTACTCCAATTAGCTTGAGTCATTGCAAGCAAATGGAAATCTTAAAGACATTACCTTTGACTCTCTTGTGAAAAAATTTGTTAAAAGAGAGAAAGCTTTTGGAAAGAAGACAGCCCCTCAATCTTCTGAAGAGGCTACGTTCCTTGCTCATAAAGAAAAGCATCATGCTCAAGATTCTTCAAGAGGAAGAGGTCGGTGAAGAGGAAGAGGAATATATTTCAGAGGCAGGGGGGCATACACTCTCAAGGAGAAAAGGAATATTTGCACTACATACACTGCAAAATAAATGGATCACATGATGCCCTTACATGCAAGTTACCATGGGACAAAATTGAGCAGCAAAGAAACCAACAGAAAGGTAAAACTGATGATACAAACAAAGGTAAAGCACCTGAATCTTCTCAATATGTTGTGGCACAATGTAATATTGGAGTAAATGAAGATTTATTTAATGCTTCACTTGCTTCTTGGAAAAATGATCGGTTTCTTGATTCAGGAGCAACTTGCCACATGTCTCATAGAAAATATTTTTTTGAATAATTTACTGACAATTTTGATGGAGCAGTATACTTTGCAAACCAATAAAAAATCAGCCATCAGGGCTTGGCACAATCAGGCCTAAATTGCCTGGTCTTCCATTCTTTCTTCTGCATCATGTTCTATATCCCCCATAGCTGAAGAGAAACTTGTTGTCCTTGCTTCACATCCGCCAGCAAGGTTACTCCATTCATATGTTTGATGGCAAGCTTGAGGTGAGAAAAGCATCTGACCACTCACTTGTCATGAGGGAATAGAAGAAGAAAGGCTTTTCAAACTGCAAGGAACATCTGCTCATGCACAACATTTCTCATCATGAAGAAGGTACACTTCCATCAAGTTTATTACGGCATGCTAGATTTGGACATTTAAACTATGACAGTCTCCGCTTATTGAAGAAAAATGGTGTTGCTGGTTTGCCTACAATTCGTAGAAAACTTAAGCAATGTGATGCTTGCATTCTAGGAAAGCATAGCAAACAGTCTTTTCATGATTCACATTCAAAAGCACATAGGAAACTTGAACTCATTCATTCAGATTTATGTGGTCCAATGCCTGTTTCTTCTGCAAATGGAAATAAATATATCATGACGTTTATTGATCACTACACCTGAATTTGTTGGGTTTATTTATTGAAGAACAAATCTGATGCTTTCCAAACATTCAAGAATTTTCATAAATGGATTGAAAATGATGCATAATCTCATATTGGGTCTATTCGCACTGATAATGGAAAAGAATATACATCAAATGAATTTGAAAACTATCTTCGCCAACATGGGATCAAACATCAAACAACTGTGCCTTATAATCCCCAACATAATGGTGTAGCTAAAAGAATGAATAGAACAATCTTGAATATGGTACGATCTATGCTTTTCTTCAAAATTGTAAAGATAATGTTTTGGGTTGATGCTGTTCTATGTGTTGCATATATAAAGAATAGATGTCCATCTAATGCTATAAGAAACAAGACTCCTTATGAATTGTGGTATGGACATGTTTTTTTGGTAAAACATCTCAAGGTTTTTGGTTCCACCTGTTATGCTTGATACCAAAGGTACATAGAAACAAACTAGGTGCAAGAAGTCGTAAGTGTATCTTCCTAGGGTATTCAAACACCTCCAAAGCATACTGTCTCTATGATGAAGTCAATAAAAAGTTTGTTGTATCTAGAGACGTAATTTTTCTTGAATCATCCAAAACTAACAATGTTGTTGAGCAGTAACTTGATCGCTCGGATAGATTCGCAAATTCAAAATCATTTCAAGAATTTGATAATCAAATTCCACATCTTGAAGGAGGGATTCCTATACTAGATCAACATGTGGAATCTTCTTTTGAAGAACACTCTCCCCTGCATGAAACTCCAACAACA
>APFE031078836.1:106692-127748 GCA_000404065.3 Pinus taeda | reverse complement strand
GGAAGTGAGTGAGGCTTGTCAAAGTAGAGGAGACTCCTGCTGGACCCTGGAAAGAACTTGTGCAACATCAAGGCAAAAGTTGTAAGGTTCTTTTATTCATAAAGTTAATACAATCAAGTTTGTTTTTCTCAATGAACTGTCCCTAATGGTTTACTTTATGAGCTCCTTGATCTTCATAATGAACATTTTTTATTATACGCGGGTATGCTTTGATGTGTGCTTGTTTGTGTATGCAGGTTATTAAAAAGGAATTGCTTGGAGCTGTTGGGATAAAACTGTTACAAACAAGCGTTGGACCGAGGTAGGGTCTGTTACACCTCTTAGTGTTCATTTATGAATTGAAACATGTTTAGAGAAAAGTAGATTTGCTTGTGCTCTTTGTTTCTAGATATCATTCGATACTAGGGAGATCGGTCTTGTCCGCAAGAACGATTTATCTGGCCAACAAATTGGCGACTCCGCTAGGGACTGGTTTGGTTTGGTTTTTTATTTTCTTTGCTTTGACATGAGAAACTTAAGTTTTGGTTTCTGATTTTGCCTTGATGTGTGTGAGTTTGGGTACTTGTTAGATCCTGGTTGGATTTTTATTTTTTGAAATTTTGGAATAGGACCGCACCTTCTGAATTAGTTACAGTGCGGACCTATCCGCACTGTTATAGTGTAACACAGAGCGGCACCGTACCTAGTTCTACTGGGGGCTTGTGGACCCTGTCAAAAGTTTGAAAAACCTAAGATCCATCCACCCAGTTAGGTTTAGTTTTTGTCCAAAGCTGTTAGTATATGCCCAGACCTGCACTTGTCTTGACAAAAGTTCCTTGTGAGTTAGTTTTCATTGGCATTCTCGTTTGAAGTGATTTTCTAAGAAGTTTTGCCTATTGGATTGATTTTTGCTTGGTCTTCATAGTAGCTTAGAGATCCGAAGCCTTAGAGCCTTAGATTACCCTGGTCTCTCTGGTCTTCTTGTTGAGTTTGACTAGCTTATGAAATCTATCCGTGAAGAGATCTAGATCCCATTTGTCTCTTTTGCAAAACTTTGATTAAACTTGATTAAAAGTTTCGAATTTCATTTTTTATTAAAACATAATTGGGTGTTTTTGACTAGTTTGTTGAGCTGAACAAATTGATCCTTAGTTCGTTGAAAGACTAAGTTGAGCATCCTCAAAAAAATTTCAAGTTTCTTTTCAATCCATTTTTCATTTAGATCTCAAGATTAGATCATAGTTTTGAGTTTTTCATAGAAATTATAGAAGCTTGTTGAAAAAATTGTTTTCAATAGTTTTTTAGAGTTTTTCTAGAAATCTTAAAAGCTCTCTTAAAGGAATTGTTTATCCTTGTAGTTCTTGATTGTTGAAAAGCAAAGGGATTTTCCGTGATCATGATTAGCAGTCTCATTTTTAAAGTTCTTTGAAAAAGACAAAAAAGTTTCCTTTTAGTTGTATGTTAAGAGAAAGATTTGATTTCAAAGCATTTCATTTTCAACTCTTCCTTAGCTAGAAATTCATTGAAAGGGAGAAGGCATTGTTATCATCTTAGGTGCATTTTTTTAGTGTTTTGGAGTCGAGGCTTCATACCGTAAAGTTTCATATCCGCACCCATTGACTTAAGAAAAAACAATAAAATTAACGCTTAATTAAAATCCATCTAGCAATATTTTTATTTTCTAGGGCTCTTTTCACCAACATAGCTTAGGCTAGTATCTTGGAGTAGGGAGTAATTAACTCTCCAAGATAGTTTAAACAAACAAGTAGTCGATCTTGCGGTAGGGAGAAATTCCAATTGTTACATTATGCTCTAGGGAAAGCTCCTCGTAAAGGGGAACGCACGAGGTCATATCCGAACCAGTGTGGGATCAATCCTCTCATTGCACGATAGAAGTATCATGTATTAAAAAACGGTAAACCTTGGTTTGAGCATTGTCGAGAACCTGGGGTCATTGTTGGTAAACTTGGATTATGTCAATGAGCCTTAAGGGATTGAGCTTGTACTCTGCCCTTGGTGTCGTGTCGGATCGTAGACTGTTCCCCCAGGTATATTTGTTTCCGTTGGTGACCTTAGTGACCATAATATTTAGGATTCTTTCCTAGGTGACGGTGGAGGGAAGATCCCACTGTACCTGGAGCAGATGTCGACTAGACTCACTTGGACTCTCTGGGGGGGTTATCTTCACTTGAGACGGTTATAGTGGAGAAACTTGTGCTAGTCTGTTTCATTAAGTAGGTTGCCGGGGTAACTGTTCTAACCGCCATTTCTGTATTGAATTCTGTGACATTGGATTTCATCACCAACTAGTGTTTTCGATCCAAAAAGATATTGTTTGTGTGTGGTTTGATCTCCTAGATTTATTAGGCGTGTGCTTCAAATTGTTTGGTTCTTTAGAGACTTTAGGTGATTTTCTTGATATTTTCTTTGTTTTCGTGTGAAGCAATTAAATAATTAATCGTGGCTGAATTACCAAGACAATCCCATCAACTTCGGGGGCAGCCTCCTGAATTTACACCAAGTCAACTTGAAGAGTTGCGAGCTCTTGTCACACCCAGTGAAAGTAGGGTTGGGTCACTGGAGGCCGGAGAGTCTTCGTTAATTATACATCCTGATCATCTAGTTCAAGCAACAGAACATATTTCTGAACCCATTTCATTTTCCAAGGTTACTGGTAGTATCACTCCTACTAGCTCATTAGACGAAGTACCTGAAATCTCTGAACCTGACACTGAACCTGCTACTACTCCATCTTCAGGATTTTCTTCTCCTGTCTCTAGTGGTCCTAGTTCACCCAGGGTAGAAAATATCATTACTGAGAATCTTCCTTTTGGACTCATTTCCATCGAAGAAATTGTAAATTCGAGTCCAAACGAAGGTATAAGCATCCCTGAAAATCAACCAACTATCGAACTTAGGGAGCGCGAATCCATTTTATACAGTCCCATTAGAGGTGACGCTTGGTATATTTCATTGACCAATTTCTTAGAAAACCCAGGTCTCGCGTCTTCACCACCTCGATTTCCTTTCCATCCAACACCCAGAGGTTATTATCCTCCTTTGAATATGTCGAGACAGTCATCCTTGTTTTCTCAGATGCCAGAAACTTTTTAACATGGCGGTCCTTATGTTCCTCCTGGGTAACAGTCTTTATCTGGTACGTTTTCAGGAGCATCTCCTCAACCCATCGAATATGTAGTATCTCCTGGTCATAAAGTAACTAAACCGTTAAGTGTCGAAGAGATTCTTATGATGTATGGTACTACTCCTAATCCACAACCTCAAGGTAGTTCAATACTGTTTGGGGGGCAGCCGTAAGGTACTCAAATACTACCTGGGGGACAACCTCAAGGTAGTCCATTACCGCCTAGGGGGCAACCTCAAGGACAGTATGTCCCTACGGGACAGTATTTTCCTCAAGGTCAACCCCAGTACCAATATGTACCTCAAGATCAACCCCAGTATCAATATGTGCCTCAAGGTCAGTACCAACCGCAAGGTCAGTACCAACCTCAAGGTCAGTACCAACCTCAAGGTCAATATCAACCTCAAGGTTTTTAACCACCTTCAGGTTAATCATTTGTTCAAGGACCCGGGAATGTACCATATAATTATCAATCTTACACTCACCCTAGTTTTGGTCCTCAATATGCTCAACCTGTTATGGGTCCATACCCCAGAATGAATGTGGTGTGGGATCAACAGACTTCGCAACCCAGTGTGCAGTTGTCATCTCAATCTGGACAGTCTTTTGTTTATGGTTCACCCTAGCAACCTCTCCAACCTACTACTCAAACTTCTACATCTGGGATAGCTACACAGTCTAGGCCTAGTTCACCTCGAACTCTGTCCCAAATGTCTGCTGCAACTGTTGTGGCCTCTATTCAATCCATTCCACCCATTTCTGGAGTATCAGCGGCTCCAGTTTCTATTGCTCCTATATCAACTCCTCAGGCCTCCTTACCCCAGTCTGGACCTACAATCCAAACTCTGGTTTCCATGCCTGTAGGACAACCTGGGCCTAGTACGGTTGTCACAATTCAACCCCAGTTTACTTATCAACGGTACCAGGGGCAGTACCAATTCGGCCCTGTTGTGCAAAACCCGGCTTATCAGTATCAACCGTACCCTGGGTATACGTATCAACAACCTCAACAACCCCAGTATGGTCCGGTTAATCCTGGTTTTCCAGGAGGATATAATATCCCAAATGAAAATCCGATACCAAGTTATCCTAGATATCCTCCTCCTGGGGCTGGTCTTATGACCCCAAGTTTTCGGGATCCGAATCGTCAGTTACCGTTTATAGCAACTTTGGATTTGCCTAACTTGTCGCGTCTTACGAATGATCCCATTAATTATCTTCCGTTTTGGCCGCCAATGCCGAATAAGTTGCCCAGTGATATACGAAAGTTTGAGGGGAATTCAGGAGAAGATCCGTCTAATCATGTGATGACTTATCATCTCTAGTGTGCATCAAATTCCATTATAGATGATTCCATTCATCTTCGTATTTTTCAATGCACTTTGATTGGCCTTGTAGCTAAGTGGTACATTGAGTTGCCACGAGGCTCTTTTTACAATTTTAGTCAGTTAACCACTTCCTTCCTTACTCATTTTCAGTTGCCAGTCCAATATGACAATGGAACAGAATTATTAAATTCATTAAAACAGTTAACGTCCACATACATTTCAGACCATATTCATGAATGGCGACGTTGACATCATTTAGTGAAATTTTTTATCCCAGACCAAATTTTGGCAAAATGGTTTGTAAAATCGTTATTACCTAAAATAACTGAAGATGTAGCCAAGGCAGGAGTAGTTACCGAAGAGCAAGTAATTGCTCAAGCTCAGTACCTCGACTTAGTTTATACGCAGTCAGGTACGTTACACGAGAAAATCCCCGACCTTCCGAAACAAAATCAAATAGCTGCACCTCCCTCAGGGTCTCATGCCATCGACGGTATGATTGGTACTGTTAATACCAAAAGTAAGAAGAAATCCTCTAAGAATTATTCTCCTATTATAACTTTACCTGATTCTCCGAAGGGAGAGTCTTCCCCTAAAAATTCTGCCGATGTTCATGTCGTAGAATCATCTAAGACCAAATCAAAATCTAATGGTAAGAAGAAAGGCAAGAAGAAGAATAAGCAAAACTCGAAGGAGAAATCTGATAAACCTGAATCTACTGATGAGAAACGTAAGCCTCGCTATCCTTGTCTCATCTATGATGAGGAGCATTTTACAAGAGATTGTCCACATCGTGGTTGCGAAAATCGTCAAAGGTTTGCAAACACCTGATGTTTTGAAGGATCCCTTTCCAAATCAAGACAGTAAGATGATAGGTTCTTCCTCTAGTGCCTCGGAAGAGCCCATAATGATGATGTCACATGTAAGGATTGCGACATGATCGCAAGATTATGGAAGTAAGAGTCCTTTCGGTGGTAAGGAAGCGGAATCTTCTAATTCCAATCCATCAACCTCAAATCCGTCTGGTTCCGATCCGCTATAGATCAAGAAACTGAATCCCGACTTAGTAATCAAACCGCTCGCTAAGGATATACTTCGAAAGTCAGCTTTCAATCCACATGCGAGAGCTGCTCAAAACTATAACATTGTTGAAGATTTAGATTGAGGTGCTACAATCGTGTCCAGCACAGCGTAAAATGCTATTGTCAGTTATAGGAGCTGTTGATCTTTAGGACTCAAACCTCATACTCTTCGATCTAGAAAATAGTACACCTCGTTTACCTCATCAAATGGCTTTCCAGATTCCAATGTTAGTCAAAAACAGACCTTGTTTTAGGAGTGTGATTGATGAGGGAGCTTCAACATGTATTATGTCGATACAGTGTTGGAAAACCCTTGGTTCCCCTACACTTAATCAATCCTCGGCGATTCTGAAGGCCTTTGATGGCCAAGGGTTTCATACTTATGGCATCTTGCAGGACTTACCTATAGGGGTTGAAGGAAAAACTGTTAATCTAGATGTGGAGGTGGCTGATGCCCCGTTGGATTACAACCTTCTTTTGGGTCGTATATAGTCTTACGCCATGACTGTTGTTGTTTCATCGGTTTTTCGGCTTATTAAGTTTCCACACAATGGAAAGATCGTTACAATAGATCAGTTGACATACTTTTCGTCTGACCCATCCTCTTCTGAGAGTATTCAACATGTTGGTAAAACCGCTATCACTTATAAGGATGTTGGGGTAGGATTAGTTAAAGATTTGGGTTTACTCGGAACTTTTTCATTTCCTCCTCCCAACGTACCGTCTCCTTTCGTGACCATTCATATGATTTTGTCAGAATCCATAGTTCTTGACAATCCTTGGATCGTTCCATTCGATTCCAAGGTGGACTCTCTTGGTGATGCCATGCCTTTGAGTCCCTTTGAAGTTGCTTATCAAGCAATACAATCGTTTTCTGACTCAAGGTCAACCAGCCTTGATCTAGTGAATGAGATCCATGGAAAATCACTTTCAATCTCAACCTCAGATTCAACAACCTTTTCTGAAACCGTTCACACCGATGAACAAATTCAGGAACTGTTGTATGTTGATGCGTTACCATGGGAAGATCTTCATCACCGGTCTTCATTTTTACCTGGGATTGATCATTTTGAAAATGAATTTTCATCTATTTTTACCGCTGAATATGTTAAAGAACCACAAAATCCATTGAAACATCCTAATTCTGAACAAAATTTAGCTAATATTTCTCGAACGGTTCCTATCGACATTTCATTCAAACCTGGGATTGTTGAAAACATTCACATAGGTGCTTCTTATACAGACACTGAAGTCAAAACATATAAAGCCCTATTTCAAGAATTTCGTGACATGTTTGCCTGGTCTTATGAAGAAATGCCAGGGATCGATCCTTCAATTGTTGTTCATGAGATCAAAACCTACCGGATGCTAAACCCGTCCGGCAACGGTTGCGTCAAATACACCCACGAAAAGTTGCTACCATCAAAGCAGAAGTTGAGAAATTACTTAAAGCAGGTTTCATTTATCCAATTCCTTTAACGGATTGGGTATCGAATATTGTTCCAGTTACTAAAAAACAAGGGACAATAAGAATATGTATCGACTATAGGGATATTAATCGTGCTTGTCCCAAGGACAATTATCCCACACCCTATATCAATCAAATTATCAATGATTGTGTCGGCAATGAAATTTTCTCCTTTATGGATGGATTTTCCGGTTACAATCAAATTAACATTTTACCTGCTGATCAACCAAAAACGGCATTCATCTGTCCATGGGGGACATTTGCTTATTGTAAATTACCTTTTGGATTGAAGAACACCGGAGCAACTTTTCAAAGGGCTATGTCTTATGCATTCCATGACATCAATCACATTGTGCAGCCTTATCTCGATGATTTACCAGCTCATTCATTACACAGAGACGACCATCTCACTCACTTACGAGCAATTTTCATGAGATGTAGGCATTATCAGATTAGGCTGAATCCGCACAAGTGTGTTTTATGTATAGAAACGAGTCATTTACTGGGATTTGTTGTATCCAAAGCCGGCATTCGTGTCGATCCTTCGAAGGTTGAAGCCATCGTCAAGTTACCACCTCCTTCGACTCTTCACCTACTCCAGAGTTTGCAAGGGAAGGCAAACTTTTTACGTCGTTTCATTCCTAAATACACCGAGATTACAAAAGGTTTCACCTGGTTGTTGAAACAGAACACTCCATTCTTTTGGGACGAGATAGCTGACAAATCTTTCGATGCACTTAAACATGCGTTGACCCATGCACCGTTATTGCATCCTCCCAACTACAACCAGGATTACTTCTTGTACCTCGCTGCTTCCCATTCCACCATTGGGATGGTTTTAGTTAAACAAGATGAATTCGAAAGTGAACATGTGATCTATTATCTTAGTCGGACTCTAACTCCAACTGAGTTAAAATATTCAGATGGGGAGAAACTGGCCTTAGCTGCAGTCTAAGCTGTTCAGCGATTTCGTCATTACATTTTGTTACGCAAAACCACGGTCATTTCTGACTGTAACCCTATGCAATACATTTTGACTAAACAATTGTTAGGGGGCAAGTATTCCAAATGGATTGTCATCCTACAGGAATTTGACTTGGAATTTGAGAAGTCCAAGTCAAAGAAGTCTTTGGTTTTTGAGAAATTAATGTGACTTCCCTCGTGCTGATACCGAACATGTGGCAGAAGAACCCATTGCGGATGAATCCTTGTTCCTTATCAGCACTGTTGATCCATGGTATGGAGATATCATTGTCTATCTCCAGGCCCAATCTTTTCGGCCAGACATTTCACGATCTCAGCGCCGGAAAATATGATTCCAGTCCCAACCTTACACTATTATTGGAGATACTCTTTATCGTCGTCAAGTGGATTCTGTTTTCCACCCTTGTCTTACTCATGATGAGGCTGAAAAGGTTCTTAATGATTGTCACTCTGGAGTGCGTGGCGGTCATATGTCTGGGTATGCCACAACCCAAAATATTTTGCGTGCTGGTTATTTCTGGTCATCATTATTCAAAGATTGTATTACTGCAGTCCAGAAATGCCACAAATGCCAAATTTTTGATCGTAAGATGCACACTCCACCTGCTCCTCTCCACCTGCTCCTCTCCACCCTATCATTGTCGTTGGTCCATTCACAAAATGGGGTATCGATTTTATTACATGTAACCCTCACTCGGACGGGGGCATGCGTATATCATTCTTGCGGTAGATTATTTTACCAAGTGGGCCGAGGCGATGCCTACATTTTCAGCAGACAACAAAACTGCTGCGATTTTCATTTTCAACCATATAATTGCTAGGTTTGGTGTTCCCCAAGAAATTATCATTGACCATGGGAGTCATTTTCGAAACATCATGATGACTGAACTTACAGATCAGCTTGGCTTGTGTCACAATAGTTCCACTCCATATTACCCACAGGCAAATGGTATGGTTGAAGCAATCAACGAAGCTCTAGTCACCATGATCCGACGAATCATTGGGATTCATCGGTCGAATTGGCATAACATGTTATTTTCAGCGCTTTGGGCATACCGAACCTCAATCAAAACATCAACAGGTTTTACTCTCTTTCAACTGGTTTATGGTTTAGAGGCATTATTACCCATTGAATGTGAAATCCTGTCATTACAAATTGCCATGCAATTACTAGCCACTTCCGAAGAGGAAAAACGTTTATTATACTTAGCTCAATTAGATGAGAATCTACGTAATGTTGCATTAGCTATCGAAACTCATGCCAAAAGGATTAAAGCTCAGTATGATCAGGATGTTACACCCCGCCATTTTTCAGAAGGAGACCTAGTCTTACTTTACGATCAAGTAAACGATAAGCTAGGGGCTGGCAAATTTGTACCCATGTGGCATGGTCCATATATTGTCAAGCGAAAGATGGTAAAAGGGGCCTATGAGTTAGAAGATTTTAACGGTGTCTCTTTAGGTAAACCTAGGAATGGGCTTTATCTAAAGTGATATTATGCTTAAAAGATTAGTGTGGAGATTTCTTAGACTATTTTGTTTCTAAGTTTGGTGTGTTCTTAGATTAAGAATGCGTGCTTTACTTTAGAGAGTGTTTTTCATTATTGTTTTTGCTTATCTTGATTTTACTCTTGATATTGCAGATGTCAACGCCTCTCCAAACGTACATCAGTTTCACTGATGGCACTTGTCATAGTACACAAAACATCTCTTCCACAGCTTGGGTTATCTATTCGCCCTCTGACGAGTTAGTATCTATGCATGGGGTAAGCCTCGATCAAACAACGAACAACATTGCAGAATATAGTGCAGTGATTGAATTATTATCTGAATCCATTTCATTTGGAATTCGGAGTTTGATTGTTAATTTAGAATTGGAACTTGTTGTATTACAGATTAATCGAGTTTATGCCATTAGAAATCCAGTATTATTACGATTATTTTTGAGAGTTCGTCTCGTGGAATGACAATTTGATTACATAGAATATCAACACATTCCAAGATATTTAAATACATTAGAAGATGCAGTTGCTTCTCGAATGTTAAATAGACATTTACATTAAATCAAACAGTAAATTTAAAAACATCCCATAACATGTTTTTCAAGATAACCATAATAATAATATAGCATAACATAGGAGTGTGTCAAAATATACATCGTCCTCGATCATAGGTTGAAAAAAACCTTATGATCGGCAAAAATGATAGTATAAAAAGTCCAAAAATGAGTCTACAAGGCAATCATCCTATCACTGGTGATTATCCCGATAAAACACCACTGCTCGGGCCACCCTACAAAGGAACCTCCTAAAAGGTCATGGGACCCCAATCACATAGCGCTGAAGCCTAAGAGGAATGTCATATATGCTGGTCTCTGGAATATCTATGGTCAAGCGCTCTAGATGGCTCTCTAACCTCGGACAAGGTCTCTGCTGATTGGTCCTATAGGGCCGGTGCTGCGGCAGCTGGTTGTCTTCGATCATAGGTCTGGAGAGCGGATGGTTCCCGTGGACCCACATCTGTATTTAAAACTTTTACTATTAGTTTTGGGATGATTTTTAAAAAATTAAAACAAAATATATATATATATATATATATATTATATATATATATATATATATATATATATAATATATAATATATATTATATATTATATATATATATATATATATAATTAATTAAAATGTTGAAACAATCTTACCTCTATCATCCCATTGCTCTCTTGGTGGAAGAGCCATGTCGGGATCACTACAATAATCCATCCTAGCGTATGGATAATCCTGAATAACAAAGAGTTGGCTCTCTAACCAACGGAAATACTCTGGTGTGAATCGAACAACCTCGGTACCCTCCTCAAGATGGCGAGCCATGACTGCAACCCATGGCATAACCCGAGAATCTCGAGGAAGTCCACCCTCAACAGTGAGTTGTTGTGGAACCAGCATAGGTACCCTCTCTAGGGCAAAGCTGACAACTAAATAACCATATCCAAAGTTCTTTAGCTATCCATTCTTCGCCCTAGTCAATTGGCCCTTCACGTTGGCCAATACAGCATCACACTAGTTGAAGATGGTGCCTCGGAAGCAGTCTACTGCCATGTGCATCTAGGAACCTATAGCTAGATGCAATGTTGCGCTCTCGCAGAGTCTGGTAACAGTAAAGGCGATCACCTTTAGTTCAGGACGGGTGATGGTTTTAACATCTATCCGTTTGTTCGGATTCTCGTTATTACAGAACTCTAGTCGGAGACTGGCGACAGATTGGCCACCTGGCCTAGATCCGAATGGAGATAACTCCGCGCCTCTCTCGGGCAAGCTAGTCAAAAAGTATATGCCATCCGGCTCGATTTCAAGCTGGTTGCCACCAATAATGAAGCATTGGTCCTGCGTGCTCCACCTGTTAACCAGCCATTATAGAAAGTCTACCTGTGCCCTCATGCCAGGAATGGTGCAAAATTTGAATAGCCCGCATACCTTCAATGCCTATAATGAAGGTGGATGGAGTAATGTAGCTTGATCCACATCCTCGTGCTCTCTTTCCCGCCAAACAAGCATCTTGTGTACCTACATTGCAAAATAGGTGGATTAGAATTTTCATATCAAAATTCTATGGGGCAAAAATGAGGAATCTAGGCTGTAAAATCCACGTTCCGTGGCGTTCACACCCATCTCTTTAGAGACAATGCGTAGGTGCGGACTTCTCCTTAAGGACAGGTGCGGCACCCTGACTTTTCTCTGTGCACAGAAAAATCGGGGTGCATAGGGGCCACATGGGGCCCCTGCGCAACTGTTGTGGGCGATCTTTTGCCCTAATTTTTCTCTAAAAATCAATTTCTAAACCCTAAAACAAAATTTTAAACGGATGAAATGCAAGTCAGGGACAATGTGGATTACCTGTAGAAGACGGTTCTCGATTCTAGCGGTCGAATTTTTCACAATCTCCACAGGAATTTTTCTACCAAAAGCTCTTACTTTTTACTCCAAAGGCAAATGGTAAAAATGAACTTGTAAAAGCCCTTTTTATAAGATTTTTTTGAATAAATAAATTTAAATTTTATTTATTTTTTACTTTGAAAAGGTCATTTTTGGTGCATTTTTATTATTTTTAAAATAGATATGAGTAATGTTTGCAGTTTTTGTGCAGAATATTGGGTATTCAGGTGAAATTGGTCATTTGCAACAAAAACCACGTAGGAGTCCTCTTTAAGCTCTTTTCTGACTCGTAAAATATGAAAAGATTGTCGAGTTTTTATTTTTAGACTCATTAAAACGGAATTAAAAAGACGGTCCTTTTACATCTCTTTTCCGACCGTATAAACATGAACAGATAGCTGGACTCTTGTCGTTTCAAGTTCGATATTGGTAATAAAACGACGTGTTTTCGATCACTTTTTTACTTTTTTAGATTGAAGGCACTAACTATGAAAAGTACTCCTTGATCTTAATGATCAAGCGGTTCTCTCAAGTATTATTTTATACTTTTTCAGGCTTGGGAGACACAAATTTACGAAAAAGGACAACCATGGAGTTTTCTTAAGTTTTTCTTCTAACTCCCTAAAATTGAAAAACGCCGAGTTTTTCCTATACTGGACTTGTTAAAATTCAACAGTAAAGGACCTATTCAATTACAAACAGGAACGGACCACTCCTTCTTAGGGTTCGAATCTAAACTAAGTTGGACTCATCCAAAGGATGAACTTATAACCAAGCAAACGTTATCCTCCTCAAGCTTGTCAAAAATAAAGAGGTACTTGCCAGAAATGGTGGGGGAAAAAGAGAGAAAAATGAACCTTTTTGTCATACTTTGTGTTTGAAAATTTTTCCATCACTCTTGAACACGATACTTTTATCCACCTGGGTTGGGAAATCCTTTACCTAATAATTAATCAAGCCACATTGAAAGTATTCAGCCGGTTTCTGGGTATTAGCTTTGGGTCAACTGTCACCAAGCCATTTGCAGTGTCGTTATGTACTCAAGAGGTCTGTGCAAATAAACCATTCACCTACAAAATATTTGTCATCCATCATTGACCCTCCCTGAGTTAGTTCTTGCCAAATATATTTCTTCAGACTTGATCTATGATTTCATGTTATGGGCTTGCCTATGACAGATCGCTTTCTATCGACTCCAACTCATTATCTAGAAAGATGATCTAGAAATCGTCAATACCTTGGAATCTGCATGCCTCAATGGCAGGTTTCTCGCCTTTGACGTCAGGTTGCATCATTGACCTTCGATCAAAGGACTCTGTGACATGTTCGACATCGACTCATTTCATTCACATTTCATGGATTGTACTGAGTACTTTGAGGGCCATTGACATTACTGGTGGTTCCTCTCACACTTGTTAACAGTTTACATCATTGACTGGTAATCAAGTGGTTTCTACCATGTTCGACTTTGACACATTCATTCACAAGGATAGAATCGTACTAGTTCAGGAAGTAGAAATGAAGACCCTAGATCTAGTTTCCACCATCTAGGCTGCGAGGAATTTTGTTATCATTATATAGTGGACTATTCATAAACAGATGGCTGCACCCATACTATTTCCATATGTTCCTACTTGTGATGAAATACAAAATCATTCATGTATTAGAGCAGTTTTAGATAGTTCTTAGTTAGTTTTGATCTGAGCATGGGAATGCCTACCTCAACGATGATATTTTCACATATATATATTTTGTGTTGAACGTTTTTACAGGTTCCAACCAGGGTATCCACAGGAAGATCCTTGAAATGATAAAGTCCTTCACTCTTCTTAGATGATCAAAAAACCATCCTCATCTACTACAGACTTCACACTTTAGGGGGCAATCTGTTACACAAAAAATTGTCACCATGACTTTCTACAGTTTGTGTGAGTCCATCAACACTCATACATACCTCCTTTGCAATTCTTGAGCCTCAACTCTTCATGTCAAGCCTTTAAAATGGGAGAAAGGCCTTAAAAATATCTCAAATCCTGGTTTCACACTTTCTCCTAGCATTGCCTGTGGTGCTGCACCCAATGGTCATGTTTCCTGTGAACCTAACCGCTTTTTCTATTGAGTAATGGGTGTGAACCCCTATAAAAGTTAAAAAGGAATGATTTCATTCTAAAAAACTCATCTTGGGTCACTTCTAGACACTTCTAGAAGGAATATTGTGCTGGAAAGTCCATTCTACCTTGGTTCATCCATTCCATAACTAAGGGAGCTAACTCCATGATATGAGGTGGTTATCCCATTGAAGGAGGAACTTATCCCTTCAATGGTGGACCTGCAACTTCCTCCATTTGCACTATAAATTCATGCATTGGGCTGATTGTAGGAGAGGTTGAAAGCTGAAGATTCTTAAGGGTAAATGCTGCTGGAAATTAGACTTCCTTTTTGAGCTTGTGAGAGGAGAGATCACATACCTTTCATGTCATTTGGGAAGTGAGTGAGGCTTGTCAAAGTAGAGGAGACTCCTACTGGACCCTGGAAAGAACTTGTGCAGCATCAAGGCAAAGGTTGTAAGGTTCTTTTATTCATAAAGTTAATACAATCAAGTTTGTTTTTCTCAATGAACTGCCTCTAATGGTTTATTTTATGAGCTCCTTGATCTTCATAATGAACATGTTTTATTATACGCATGTATGATTTGATGTGTGTTTGTTTGTGTATGCAGCTTGAAGCTATTGGGATAAAACTACCACAAACAAGCGTTGGACTGAGGTAGGGTCTGTTACACCTCTTAGTGTTCATTTATGAATTGAAACATGTTTAGAGAAAAGTAGATTTTCTTGTGCTCTTTGTTGCTAGATATCATTCGATACTAGGGAGATCGGTCTTGTCCACAAGAACGATTTATCCGGCCAACAGCTAGGCTTGTGGAAAAATGTTTTGCATAGAAGGAAGGGGTCGATTATGAGGATACTTTTGTCCCCACAGCAAAATGGGCTACAATCCAGACACTCTTTGCCCTAGCAGCTCAGAATGGTTGGAAAGTACATCAAATGGATGTAAAAACTGCTTTCTTAAATGGAGATCTAAAAGAGAATGTTTTTATGTCCCAGCCTAAAGGATTTGCTGTGAAAGGACATGAACATAAAGTATGCAAACTCGTGAAGTCCTTGTATGGCCTCAAACAAGCACCATGAGCCTGGTATGAAAAACTAACTGAGCATCTTCTGAAACTCAATTTCAAAAATTATGATCTTAATGATGCAACTTTATTTGTCAGGAAAGTTGGAAAAACAATTGTATATCTTGTGGTATATGTAGATGATCTTTTGATGACAGGGAAAAATGAAAGCTACATTGCATCCATAAAGAAGGAATTGGGGAAAAGTTTTGAAGTGACTAATTTGGGCTATGTTCATTACTATCTTGGTATTGAAGTAACTCAACATCCGAAGTCCATATTTCTTTCTCAAAAGAAGTGTTAGCACCTAAATCTACCTTAGGTTGAAGCAAGGAAAAATTCAGGGTAACCACAAACCACACTCAGTCTGGTAGCTAGCCCTACCAAAACAGGAGAGGGCTCTCTCCGAGTCACGCTCAGTGAATAAATAAACGATATGATCTGAGGTGACTTACCGTGAAGTATTGATCTTAGGCTAGTAAGTAAATATGGATACAAGAAGCAATTTTTTTTTTTTATGAATGACTGAGTTTATGGAATGGTATGGGCCAATGGACTACAATGAACAAAGAATTTAATAGAAAGGCACAGATTACTTTGTGAGGCAAGACAGGCGGAAAGTCTAGCAATAAAATTTGAAGCAATGCGGAACGGAAAGATTGTTTTAGGAGGGTGAAAAGGGCATAAAACATGAATCCTTTTCAACATAAGAGAAATACATAGCGTGAAACTTTCCCACAAGCAGAGAAATACAAATTAATTCTACCTTATCTTACTCAGAAAATTTCACTGAAATGAATATGAATGAACTATGAAACATAACGAAATACATATGAAACATAAGGAAAAACACATTTGCTACAATCACAACCACATGAATCTCATGAAACAGAGGCGCTGCCTTTCATTAATCCTCTGTCAAAATATACAGTGAAGAAACAAAGTTTCTTTCTCACAGTCTGCCAGAAATTACAATCCAACCAACCCTTTGCAAATGGTTTTCATACAATAAATAGAATATTCCATGATGAGATAGAACGACCAAGATTTCGGGAGTTTCTCAAATCATTACAAAATGGAGATGGAAAGCCAACCATTAGCTACAGGTGCAATGTTACAAAAATGACAAATGGCTTGGGTGACCATTTGCCTTCCTTTGCCACTTGGATAGAAGCCAAACTCTTTAAACTTTGCCTTAGCTGCCAAAAAAAGTGAAATGTAGATGAGCGGGCCCACTTGGACAAAGTCGCAAATCGAAATTTAGCGAAACGGAGGTGAATTTGGCCTTTTTCTCTATATGCGTCGTGCCCAATTCTATATGCGTCCCGCCAATTTGGAGGCTATTTTGAGGTACCTGTAGGAGTCCAAAATGTGCCCAAGTGTACTTGTTGGAAAGCCTGGCCTATCTACTTTCCAACCCAAGTGGAATTTTTGAATTTGGTGCTAATTTTCTCCTCTAAATCTTCATTCTCCCAAGACTGCTTCCTATGTGTCCAAACAGGGGCAAAGAGGTCATTTTTTGGGTGTTTTTGACCTCCTGGAGACTCAAATCATGCCCAAATTTCTTGTCCATGCACTAGTAGTCATGATTTTGCATGCTGAATCGAAAAATACAAACCATTTGCAGCTTGGAGCTCCCAATCCTAAGCGAGGGAGAAAAAACTTGTGTTGTGACCAAAATTTTGCCATGTGACCAAAATTGCCCCAATTTTCTTGAAATTTGGGCTGGAGGTTCTCTAAGAGGTACTATGCTAGGCCACAGAGGCTTCAGCCAAGATTCGAAGCCGATCTTGCTATTTTTGCCTCTTTTTCTTCTTTGTCGCTTCGCTCAATTTTGCCTTCAAGCTCCTTATCCGAGCCTTCAAACTCATGTTCCATGCCCTGTAATGATAAATCATCCGCCTCAGTATGGTTTTGTCCCTATCGGCCTTCTCCAGTAGTCTCTCAAGGTGGATGTTGATACGCTTGAGCCAAGACTCACAGTCATTGTTAATCTCTTGCTCCAAGGGAGTGAGCTCGATCCTCCTATGCTGGGCAGCTTGGCGATTCTCACGGATGCTTTGCAGCTCAATGATCTCATGCTAGTCCTCAAGCTATTTGTTCCTCTACTCCAAATACCTGATAATCCATTTGGCCCTCTCCAAATTGAGTGAAAAGTCCTGGATCTCTGTTTTCTGCTCCTGGGTGGTCATCCTAAGTTTGGCACTCTCCACATCTGCATCATCATCCTGAATGAGGATGAAGTCGGCCTCTTGTTCACCTGATGGCCCCTTGTCATGCATGGGCCTCTTTCCCTTGTCCTATACCTGTGTTGTCGATGCCGGAAGCGAGGCCCCTTCCACCCCAGGTGGAGATAACACTCGCTTTGCTGCTGCAAACAAGTGCCTACTGCCTCTCTGATAGGTGATGAATACTGGCATAGTAATGGTCTCATGGCGCTCATACTGATGAGAAGGACCACATATCTCATGTTCCACCTCTGATAATACATGTGAAGTGCTGAAGATGTCACGGGAGATGAAGTCCTCCCAAGCAATGCCCTGCAATCCCAACTGATGTTCCACCAAAATCCGGATAAGAGAAAAGTGATAAACACTATTATGTTGCTGCTGAGGGGTCTTATGCTGCATGAAGGTGTTCATCCTCTCTATGTTCCTGCAAATGAAAATGGGAGGTTCATCATTCGCACCCTAGTAAAGTGCATGAGCAACCTGATGTGATAGGCATATAGACGAGAGAACCTCCCCTCACAACTGAAGTACTTCATGATCAACTTCATGAGCGGAGCATATTCATCTTTCAAATATCTGAATGGAAAGACTCTTGTGAGCTGCCTCAAGAAACTAGGCTTAATGTAAGGCTCATAATGTTGCCTATCGACCTTCTTTTTCTTGTGCCACTCTTCTCCAACGTTCGGTATGCCGGTTGCCAATGAGATAGTTTCGGGTGTCAATGTGAAGGTGACCCCGGCCAAGATAGACTGACCTCCATGTAGGTGAAGCACAAAAAGACGGGCCAACTTCATGATGAACTCTAACATTAGCCACCCTTTGACATGGCATGGCAAGAGGGCAGGCCTGCAATTCAGTGAGGGTAGTTGGCTCATCCCTAACATGTTTTGCCACTCTTGTGATGTCTCCTGGGAGCCTGTTCTTCTGAGGATGAATCACTTTGTGTCTCCATCTCATACTCTGATGAATGCTCAGATGCCATGACTACTGTGTGTACTGTACTTGGGCTGCCCTTTGATGATGTTGTGAAACTAGGTGTTGTTGTGATATCTGCCACCAAGGGTAACAATGAAAAAAGGGAGTATTAGGAGGGGAGTAATATGATGGGAATAGGGTTTATGGGGAGAAGTTTGTTTAGGGATATCTAGGGGGTTTGGGTATTTTATAAGGTAGGGTTTTGGGGTTTTGATTGACCAATGAGTGGACGGATAGGGGATAGGGTTTGGTAGTGTTTTAGTGTAGGGATAATAGGAAAAAAAATTAGAAAAATGGGGATAGGGAAAAATAGTAAGGAAGGGAAAAATGAGGGGTGATAATGGAGCCTTGGCACTAACACCACAAGTTTGCAACCCTAGCGACCATGGCTTTGATGTTTTTTTAGTGGTTGGTTTTATGATTTTTGTTTCAATTAAACATAGCCATGAACCACCATAACATTCACAAATTTTGATGAGTAAGCCATGATATAGAGCCTACCTGTTGATTTGAGGGGTTTCACGGGCAACTTGAGGCAATTTGGCACGATTTCGGGCCTTTGTGGGTGTGCGCCGTACGCCAAACCCAGTGCATCGTGCCCTTTATATGCGTCGCGCCCTTGTAAAATTTGCGTTGTGGGGTGGCTCTATGTGTGCCATGCACTGTATGTGCACTGCGCCCCTCTATGTGTGCACCACACTCTGGAAAACGACTCCCACCCACTTTAAACACGCACTTTGCTCTCCTAATGTCTTTGCAACGTTTCTTTATCACCTTGATTTGCACAATGACCTTGTTTGCTTGTGGAAACCTCTAATTAAAGACCTCGAAGTCATGGGTTTAATTTTTTCTTCTCCAAAAACCCACTTTGCTAATGTTTCATTTTGGATTTTTTCACTGACTTAAAGCAACATTGAATTTCAATTTTCCCTTTGAAATTTTAGCTCAAATGATGAAATTTTCGGCACTCTTTGAAGGGATTGCATGACAAGGTATTTGGCCACGGAAACCATGATTACACCTCAAGAAATCGACTGACGACGTTTTGAAAATTTTATCACAAATGACACTATTTGAATTTTCTTCAAAACAGAGTTTTGAAGAACAGTCGAAGTTTGTCCATATTACGATGAAACTTGTTAGGATATTCCGACACATAGGAATATTTAAGTATAACTTGGTCTAGTATAGAGTTAGGTAAAGTGTGTTTCTTTACTATGTACATTTGTAACTTACAATCCGATGGTCACGATATGTAGTGATCCGACGGTTCATTCTCTCCTCAGTATTACGACACTTGATCCGTGGCTTGACACCCGTTGTCCTGAATTCTATTTAACAGGGCAGAGGGTCATTTGTATGTTAACCGTTCACGGAGAGAAGCTATGTAAATTTTCATATTTTATTAAAAATTTCCTGAAGTGGTCGCGTTGGCTCAGGTCGTGGACTGTTTCCCTCTTTGAGGGTTTTAACCACGTCAAAAATACTGGTGTATTGATCTGTGATCTATTTGTGAGTGGTGTCCTTTGGTGTTCTGTCTAAGGAACTTACCCTGTAAATTCCTACGTGGTATCAGAGCTATTTGAGGGCCGCCTCCGTTGGTGATCCAAATCTGAAGCCGGTACAACTGCATCCGACTGCCATCTCCTAGATCTGCTGTTTCTGACTGCTTTCAGGCCGAGAGGATTGCTCTGTTATTTTAGGAGCATCTGTTCCAGTGAGGAACCCCTTTCGTTTCACGTGAAAAGGTTTTTGGTAGCCCTAGCTACATCATTTTTAAGATCTAGAGCTATATAGTGTTTATTTGCAGTTTACAGTTATTTTCTCTCTGTTTATTTCGGTTTCGGTTTATTTACCTCTTTTTTATTAGCGAATCTATACCTTTCATTTCTGCGTATGCTCTTTGCCCTGCGACTCTGTGCGATCTTGGCAAATCAGAAACAAAAAGGAAGGATTTTTCTCATGCGTATGCTCTTTTCCGTTGCGCCTTAGTGTGATCTCGGAAAATCAGAAACATTGAGGAAAATATTTATTTTTCGGGTAAAGCTAACTTTAAGCCGTAAGGCTTGTTTTTTTTGTATGTTCGTGTTGGGTTTTGTGTTTTTGTTTTGTAGGGAGAAAATAGCTTTCTCAAGCAAGCACGCAATCCAAAGCATCAGTGACCAAAAGAAAACAAAGCCCCCCCCCCTCTCTCTCTCTCAAACTTTTTGTTTAGCTCACTTGGTTCAAAGCTAATTTATGAGAGTAGAGGTCTTGGGTTCAAATCTCCTTTTTGTTGGAAAAGGGGCGTTTTTTTCATTTCCGCACATTCCCGCACTTCGTCGGCGCCTTCATCAACTTTTTTTTCAAAAAGCCATAACTTCTTCATCCGGAAGCCGTTTTTTTGAACTAGCCTAATTTTTCGAGATCTTTCCATTGGAACACTTAGTTTCAGCATATATAGCTTCAGTTTCTGTTAAAATGGAAAGTTTGTGCCAAGTTATTCTTGACATCACCAACTACTTCCAATGGTGGTCCTACATTGTGGATTTACTTAGAAGTAAAGGTCTTTACCGATAGCCTCAAGCCAAGAAACCAAGCCGAAAGATGAAGAGAAAGCAACCAAATGGGAAAATAGGCAAGATCAAGCATGTGGGTTGATAGTGATGTCTATCTCTCCCGATCTTAGATTCCATATTGCAGAACTTGATACTCTTGATAAAGCAATGGAGCAGCTTACTAAAGTTTTTGGAATAAAAAATGAACTTAGAGCCCAT
>APFE031078836.1:53439-102187 GCA_000404065.3 Pinus taeda | reverse complement strand
AATCATAACTTTGTAAGGGCCTCACTCTGGCCTGCATGGCTTTATTGGACATGGTTGAAGACCAAATTTATTAATCCCTAGACCTAATTATCGAAAATGACTTTTTCCATTAAAGGACCAGACCTTGACTGTCATGGACTTTAGTGATCATTGACAAAAGATCTATGCCAGCAGGAGCCAGACTTGAGGGGAAATGACTAGCATGACCTTTTTCGTCAGATTATGGCATGCCCCTAGCAGAATGCAGCTGGGTGAATGGAGCGGGACTCCTAAAAATGAAATGCAGAAAGATTTTTGATCTTTGATGGAGGACTGACAAGACCGACTCTAACATTGGCTCCAATGGGGGATGGTAGCTCCTTGGAGGTGCCAAGAACAACAGATCTTTGGAAGAGCTAGACAGTGCCTTCGTCCATTGGGCTATGGAGTCATTATTTCAACAAACAAAACAGGAATTTGACTCATTTATGAAACTGGAATGACCAAAAAAACTGACTTAAATTTGGCATTGAAATGAGTTGAATACTAACTTGACAAACTCTAACCAAACTGAAATAAAATGGTATTTACAGTGACAGTGGAAGCAGCGTTAATAACTCAGAAATGGTACCGCTTGAGCAACCGACCATTGATCGGCCCTCCTGGACAATCTTCCCCGTTCATTTCCTTCAGAAGAAAGGCATTCTGACCCCGATATGTTGAAATTTTAAAGGGACCTTTCCAAAGGTTCTCGAACTTACTGTGCTTACCTTTTTCCTCATTCCTTGCATCCCACTTCAGCACCACATCATCCAACTGAAATTTTTCCGCCTTTGATTTTCTGTCATAAATTTTCTTAATCTTCTCCTGCAATTTGGATGTGCTCTTGAAAACTTCTTCTCTGGTCTGCTGTAAGTGGACTATTTGATTCAACCTTCTCTGCATGGGATCTTCTTCACTGTCAGCCTCCTGAAGAAGTTTGACTATTGGGGCAGCGAGAGAGGTATGAAATACTGTATCAACTCCATAAACAAGCTCGAAAAATGATGTACCCATGGATTTCTTCTGACTGACCCAATCTACCCACAGTGCATTGACCAACCTCTTATGCCAGCTCTTCTTATTTATTTCCATCAGTTTCTTGATGATGTTGAGCAATGATTTGTTCGAAGACTCCGCCAATCCATTGTCTTGTGGATGATAGGCAGTTGAGTGACCCAAAATGATGTGATATTTATGACAAAACTCTATCATCCTTCTTGATTTGAAATATGCTGCGTTATCAGTGATAAACTTATTCGGGAAACCAAAGCAAGAAAAGATGTTATTTTCAAGGAATGAAATGATTACCGCATCTGTAGCTTTTCTGGTGGGAATTGCCTCGATCCATTTCGTGAAATAATATGTCACCGTGAGGATCCATCTGTGCTGACCGGAAGAAGAAGGATGAACTTCACCAATGAAATCCAACCCCCATTGCTAGAAAGGGGCGCTCACCTCTATAGGCTTAAGTGCTAAAGGCTATAACTTCTGCTTTCCTTCGAAAATCTGACATTTATGATAGCACTTGACCATCTTATATACATCAGCAAACAATGTCGGCCAATAGTACCCCGCTCTCAGAATTTTATTTGCTGTTGATTTCCAAAAAAGGTGACCACCACAGTCTCCTTGGTGGCAGTCCTCCATGACCTTATTTGCTTCCTTTTCCACCAAGAAATTTAACGATTCTCCACCGAGATCTTTCCAATACAGTGCGGAATTAAGAATGCAAAACTTGGCAACGTTCAACTTGAGTGTTCTCTCTTTGTTTCTAGTCATGTCGGGCGGTGGTGACAAATTTTCAAGCACATATATGATATCTGAATACCACGGAGAAAGAGAAAACATTTCAGATACCTGAATTGATGATCCTTCCTCATTCTCATCAGACATAGAAGCGATCAGATTTATGTCCAAGGTCTGCAAGTTTGATTCGGCCATTAACTTTGCCAATCCCTGTCCTTTAACCAGCTTTGTGGGCTTTATTTCCACATCATATTCCAGCAAGGCTGCAATCCACTTGCCTCGTCTTCCTTCCGGATCAGTCTGTACTAAAACATCTTTGACAACAGCATTAGGAACATAGGCCAAAATATGAGAATGTAAAATATATACCCAGAAATCTTTCAATGCCTTCACAAGTGCAAGTGCTTGCTTCTCAATGATGTTGTATTTTAAGGCTGCATCTCTTATAGCTCTACTGAAGAATGCAATGGTTCTTTCATGATCATCTCTTTTCTGCAATAACACAACTGCCATAGTGTGCTCCAAACCAAATGAAAACAATATAAAATCCTAAGTGTAGTCCGGGCTGACTAGAACTGGAGCTGAGGAAAGAGCCAATTTGACCAAATTGAAAGATTTTACAGCCTCCTCCATCCATTTCACTTAGCTATCCTTCTTAAGAATGTTTTTCATCTCTCTTAGGTGTTCAGCAAGATTAGGTACAAAGCGGCATAGAAAATTCATTTTACCATTGAAAGATTGTATCTCTTTCTTATTCCGAGGTAGATCGATTTGCTGAATTTCTTACACACGTGATGGGTCAATACGAATGCCATCTTTTGAGATAATGTTCCCAAGTAGTTTTCCTTCCTCCATGGCGAACAAGCTCTTTCTCCGATTCAGCGACAAGCCATATTTTCTGCACTTTTGAAAGATAGTTTTTAGATGGTACATGTGCTCTTCATTAGATTTGGAAAACACCGTCAAATCGTCCAGGTACACAACCAAAAAGACATCCTTCTCATTTGCAAAAGCCAAGTCCATCGCACGCTGAAATGTGGCACGTACGTTCTTCAAACCGAAAGGCATTTTAGCGTAATGAAAGGTTCCCCATGGAGTGGTGAACGTTGTCTTGTCTCGGTCATCTTCATGGATAGAAACTTGGTTATATCCGAAATAACCATCAAGTAGTGACATACGAGATGCTCCCACTACTCGTTGAAGTATATGGTCCATTTTGGGCAGTGGATAGTTGTCTTTCAATGAAACTTTATTGAGATTTCTAAAATAAATGCATAAGCAAATCTCACGTGTCTTCTTTCGTACAGGCACCAAGTTAGAGATCCAATCCGAAAATCTGATGGGCACAATGATCCCTAATTTGTACAACCTGTTGATCTCCTTTTCAATAGATGGCAAGAACTTTGGATTTAGCCTTCTCAACTTCTGTCTGAATTGTTTTTGATTGGGCTTGATGGGTATAGTGTGCTGAATTATATTGGTATCATATGTCTTTAAGTCAGAATAGTCCCAAGCAAACACATCTGCAAATGAAGACAGCAAACTGATATATTTGTCCTTGATCATTGGTGATAATGCTTTGGACAATTTTACCAATTTAGGATTAGCAGTTGTTCCGATATTGACCTCTTCCACACCCTTCTCTGTTGGCTGCAACATTGGCTTGAGGGCTACATCATCTTGATCAAAGAGTTCTTCTAAAGGTATCAAGCCTTTAGGAATAATGTTATTCTTCAACTGCAACACATCCATTTCATTGATCTGCACCTCATCTGTACCATTACTTTTACCATCGTCATTTTCTACATCAATTGAGGTCTCTTTGAACTTGCCTTTGTTTTTCATAAAATCATCAATCTCCTCATCATCTTGGAAAACTTGCCAATATCTCTTATTGTCCGGGACAGTCGAACGATGCTTGACATGGATTTCGAATTTATTACTAGAGTTCATTGGGATCTTCCAATTACTTGCTACCTTAGCAAGAGCATCAGCAATACTATTTTGTATACGAGGCACACATGTCAAGGTGTATTCTGAAAATAATTTTACGATGTGTAGGACTACATTACGGTAAGCCCGCATCCGAGGATGCTTTGCTTGATATTCGCCTCTGACCTGCTTAATCACCAATTCGGAGTCGCCATATACTGAAATCCTCTTAGCATCCAGCTTTCTTAGAATCTTCATTGTTTGAACAATCAAAAGCCAACTTGTAAGAGAAAGTGAAGAGATTAGCACAGTTCAATTTCACACTTCACTATTCTCTATATTTTTGGCTCACTTCACTTTCCCATTTCACTGAAATGTTCTTTACATTATTTGCTCATTGTTATTTACACACTTGATTGTTATTTATATTATTGGATCACTTCACTTTCACATTTCACTGCTCTCTACATTCATCGCTCACTTGACTTTCACACTTCACTTTCACATTTCACTACTCTCTGCATCACTCGCTCACTTCTATATTCTCAATATCATACAAAGTTTTTTCTTTAAGTTAAGTAAAATGTTCATCAAAAAGGTTGGGAAATACGTTTCTAAGTTCTATATTTTTTGAGATGGTGCATTAGAAGAAGTAGAGCAAAAAAGTCTTTTATGTGATGACATTGTTTCAAAATCAACTCATATCAATTCATTAGTGCAATGCCTCGAAATTACATCTCTCTTACATAAGCAATTACAACAAACAAATTTTATGGAATAAAAATTCAAGCACATTTGTGCATGGGTTTCCATCCAATTGTATATGTGTAAAAGCTAAAACACTACATAACCATGTAAACTTTGCTCTCGCAAGAAGCACAAGCACCGTTATGAGCATCTCAGATGGCATTTTAGAGTTGGGTCTTAGCTATGTTTGTGTTCATGGCCATAAACAATGTGTATAATTCCTTACCAACATTCAATTAGAAAACACAAAAGGTTGATGGATCACCCCATTCTCACAAGGTTCTAGATTGCACATTGATTGTTGAGATGCAAAAAATTAGATATGTGATATATCAAATTCTCATGGTGCCAAAACATGGAGATTAACACCTCCTGAACTTGATACCTCTTAACCTAATGAATCAATGAAAATAATAATCCTACCAGGGATGTCTCCTATTAACCTGATGAATTTGAGTTAATAATGACCCTACCAGGGATGGTTTATTAAGTTATGGTCTAGTACTCATCAGGTGAAACTTTACCAAAATTAGCATAAATAATTCAACCACAATTAGGACAGGTTTTATTTGCAATCCATTCTTTTGGAGTTTACCAAGAATGCCCCAGCACCATGTTCCCGAACTTTCGATCTGTCTTCACCCAAGAATAGGGTGGTTTATGATAAATATGCAACTCATAAGATAAAACTATATTTAGTCAAAGCAAATTATACTTTTGCATTCTCTCCTAGAAAGAAATAACTATTATGGGACTAAAGCAATCGATGATTTTTTATATTGGACAGCAATTCCAGGGGGTTTTTTAGTGTTCCCCAGCAAGATGCATAAAATACATACAATGAGATCATGGGATTTCCTACAATTGGAAGTGGATTATTCAAAAGGTAGTCATGAGTCTACATTGCATGCTCCAATTACAAGCAATGTGATTATTGGACTTCCTGACATAGGTAGAAATTGCAATAATATCATGGCATCATGATTCATTTGATATATTATTACACTTATAGGCTAATGTTTTAAGGTTTGATTTCTATAGGTGTTTGGCCAGAATTAGAAAGCTACAATGATGAGGGAATGGGACCTATTCCTTCTAGATGGAAAGGGAAATGTATGGAAGGAGATAATTTCAGTTCATCTAACTATAATAGGTATGTCAAGAAATTCATCAATATTCTATTTTCCTTTATGCACACAACAGGAAATTCTCTATAGATAAAGCATTGATTCTTGAATGATTGCATTTAACAATTCTCATAAAGTTGATTGGTACCCTTTACTATGGTGATGGATTCTCTATGTCTATGGATCCTGAAGCGAATTTCCCCATCTATGATGGCCTAAGTACTAATGACCTAAACAATCTTCCAAGGCCAATTAGGACTTCTAGATCTGCAAGGGACTCCCTGGGGCATGGAAGTCACACCGCTACAACTGCAGGAGGAATATTAGTAGGTAATGCAAGTTATTATGGGTTGGAAAAGGGAGTAGCCAGGCGAGAATCTCCTCTTTCGAGGTTTGCAACCTATAAGGTCTACTTTGAGGATGGATGCTTGGATGATGATATACTTGCGGCCTTTAATGATGCCATTAAGGATGGCGTCGATGTATTATCTCTTTCTTTGGGCTCTCCTTCATACTTTACACCAAATCTATTGATAGATGGTATTACCATCTATGCATTTCATGTGGTGCAAAATGATATTGTGGTTGTTTGTTGTGCTGGTAATGATGGGCCTTATTCCCACATAGTATACAATAGTGTGTCATGGACCTTGACAATGCCAACAAACTCTGTTTCCAGGTTTTTTATTCCAAAGTGGTTTTAGGAAACAACAAATCATTTGATGTAAGTGTGCATTGCCAAAGTTTCTCGTGAAGTTGTTTGCATCTTGCTTCACCGACATAGTTTGATGATCCAATCTTTCTACATTTACCAATGCCTAACCAAGGAATCCTCCTTATTTTTTGAGATAGAGAAAGGGCCATTTTTCCTCTTGACCTTTTATATCATCAATATAGAAACCCAAGGATTTTATCTCCTGCATTGACATAAACCAGAAAGCATGCATAGAACATCAGGAAAAAGAAATTCCACCCCAGAAATGAGACATCTTACAAGCAAATCAAAATTGATCAATCCATGAATATGATGGCTAGTCCACCTTGTAACGAAATGTCTAAGAATATTATCATACATATCAATTGCGAGAAAACATGTGAGAGAAGATTAAATACAAGACAAGGGACTCCATTACAAACAGTTACTGTGATCGGTTTTGTTGGGGTGATTTCAAAGCATAACGATTTTTCAAAAGAAAGATATAGTGCCCTCCACTGATAATATAAATGGACATATACAGATCTTCACTTCAATGTGGAAACCAAAATAATGAGCACATGCAATTAAATCCAAAAGAAGCAACATCGTACTTGTTGAAGGACCATCAGCAGCAGTGACCACCGTCGCTCTTTGTGAAGCTCTGTAGAGTTAAATACAGATGAATACATATAATCAAATTCCATTTCTTCTACATTATGGAAAGTCACTAAAGCAAATTTCTTTTCTCCAGAAACTTGCTTGACTGATCTGTGTGGAGAATTGTGTAATGATGCCAAAGGTGAGGGTGAGGGTGAGACTGATGAACAATTGTGATTGCGATAAATGGATACAACCGATGAACAATTGTGATTGCGATAAATGGATACAACAGATGAAATTCTCAAGCCCTAGAAGTTGAAGATCATGTAAAAACAAGAGATTGAAGACACAAAGAATTCAAGGTGTTTCCAACTTTATTGAGTTCTATATTGGCATGGGAATCAATGTCACCTGCTACTTGTTGGGCTCCCCGTTAATGGCGATGTAGAAGGATAATCCAATGCTCCTCGTGTGTTTCGTGGCATGTGCTTAAATCTAGCGATGTGTCTATTTACTAACACCTACAGGTTTTGGTGTAACAACAATCGTGACTCCAACAAGTGGTATGAAAGCCAAAGGTCTCGAGTTCAAAACACACCTGGCTTTCATTGGGGTGGAGATTGTTGGGCTCCTCGTTAATGGCAGTGTAGAATGATAATCCAACACTCCACGTGTGTTCAGTGGCATGTGCTTAAATCTAGTGATGTGTCTATTTACTAACACCTACGGGTTTTGGTGTGACAGCAAGCGTGACTCCAACACTACCACTATTAAGTTAAGATTGTCCTCTTCATTATCATCTTTTTTATTTGAAAAAAATCTCTCATAGGATGACAACAATTCCTTGTTGATTTGTTGTATTGCAAAATCAAATTTAACTGCCTTTGGTGTTTTGACAAAGCCCTCATATTTATTCTTTGAAACACTACTTCGTGCAGAAGATGGGGACAATGACTCATTTCTGTGATGTTCTGCCAAATATTCAAAGTCTCCTGCATGTGTTGGCAATGTATCACTATCCCCTCCTTTGTGTTTGGAAAGACTGGTTCTAGGAGGAGACTGTAACCCATATGGAAACTCATCAACAATGTGTTATGCTTGAAATTTGGACTTGGCAACATCTGCTGACAATATAAAGCTTAAATATTCTTTATTCTTTGAAGACTTTTGTCGTGAAAGAGACCGAGATCTAGAGGTAGACCCATTTACCATGCATTCTATGGGAGATTTGGACATTGCCGCATTTGGCGATAATTTAATAATCCTGAAATTGTTGTTCTTTGAAAAACTGCTATGGGGAGAAGATTGTGATCCATTTCTAAGTTCTTAATGCTATTTGCAGTTCTATTTTTCGATAAACTTCCACATGGGGGAGATTGCAATCCAATCCCGTGCTTTTTTCACTCCTTCGATCTATTCTTTGAAAAACAGCTTCACATTGGATATCGCAATCCATATTCAAGGTTTTCTACCATGATTGCAACATCTGATTTTGCAGGAGAGCCAGTCTCAAACATCATTCCATTATCATGTTTCATATTATCCTGGTTCAGTTCAGTTTTTGCATTCAGGGGTTTTTGGATGTCATTCATTTGAGCAATTCTAGGGGCTGCAGCATGAGTAGAAATACGAGCTACTTGAGGCAATATAGAAACACGTACTTCCTATTCGTTACTCCTTTAGGCGTGTTATGGTTCACATGGAAGGCAAGCATGATGGAACTCACAGTGAGTAAAGCACATAATTTACGAAGACAGGGTTGAAATTTGGTCGGAATAACAGTGCTGCGAAAGAGAATCTAGGAATATGAAGTGGAGGTCGACGAATCTATGAACAGTGTCATGAGGCAAAGCCTCACCATAGAAAAGCCTTCGGCTTAAATAATAATGGAAAAAAATCACCCTCATTGACTAGATACTCTAGATTATTTATATCCACTTTCTTCGACATTCCCCTCCACCTCTGAGAACGGATTATTTAGTAAAAGGGACATATTTTTTACGTTATTAGAAAGGTACATATAGAGGTTTTATAGATCTTACCGATTGATTAATTAGGGATGCAAAAAATTGCAAGGCGAACTTGGGCGTTCATTAATATAAATCGAAAAGGGTCATCAACCTACTTTATTAAATAAGTCTAATATATATTGCAGTACCACATTTTATGATGGGATACATGTATTTTTGGCTCATTAATCTATGTATTGAACAATAAGATGTTCATTTTTATAGCCAATCAGATTACAGAAAAATAAATTAAAATAATGTCAAAAAATAATAAATTTCAATATGCAAAGTTAAACTATGGAAACTTAGCAAATTTTTTAAGTCAACCCCAAAGTAATATGAGTTTGACCATAAACTGAATGCAATATCCTCTGCCTACGGTAGGGATAATAATAACATGTGTTTCAAATTGAATGCATTATAAAAGACCTATAAGGAGATATAAATTTGAAGACTTTGGGATAATTTTTTTGAAATAAAATAATAATTAATAAAGAGAAGGAAGAAGACTTTTTTAATATATGCAGTTTAATTTTTAGTGGTATATTTAAACTCAAAGGGATGTTTCAAAGAGAGGATATTATCATTTATGCTTGTATATATATTGAAGAAAATTATATTAATATCAATTTTGTGAATCAATTGTTAAATCTAAGGTCAAGTATATTTGTAAAGAAATATATTAGAGGGATGGAAAAATTTTAAATTTAAGACTTACTCATATTGGCTCATGACTATAAATATATATCACAATTTAAGATATTGTAAATATCTGTTTTACTAATGTTCACCTAATTCTAAGTTCTAATTGGGTAGAAACATTGAAGACATTCATTCTATATGTAAAAAAAGAAAAATTTTACATTCTCCTATGGGGAAAAGAAGATAAATAGTTCACACTGGAGACATGCATAGAAATTACCTGGTCAAATAATATAGAAAATATGCATAATGCTATAATCCAACATCAAGGGATTGGAACAAAAAAGTTATGATGACCTTGAAGGGAATATTAGAGTTTTGAACAAATGATTTATCATCAACAATGAATTAAAAAGTCACAATAACAAAATAATAATATAAAAAATGTTCAAAAAAGCTTAAAAAGTAGTGAAAAACTATTGACCAATTATGATGAATTTCATATTTCATAAATGATAATAAAACTCTATTGATAGAAATAAAAAAGTTTGAAGGATGATACAAAGGCACAACAAAAAATACAAACCATGGATGGGGATATTAATACCAGCTAATTAACATGGCAAAATCTAATGTTGTCATTAATAAAGTTTTGTTAATAAAAGAGGTTCCAAAACATGAGTTTTAGAAACAATTTAATGATAAAGCAACATGTATAGTGGTAGTGATGATTGGTGTACCATTAATCGCCACTAATGAAGCCATATGTTAGTTGAAGGATGTTATCACAACAATAAATACAAATGTATCAAGTATCACCATGAGAAAATTAAAGTAAACATTAAGAATGATCAATTTATTAAGGTATTATATCGATATCGAATTCATAGAAGTTATTTCATGCATGAATCATCATACCAACATCCTAAGGTACCTAACTAGAATTAATCATGTATTTACATATTAATACATAAAAAATAAATATATACATTAAAGTCAACAACCAAGAATATTAAATTAGGAATGTCATAATCATAAAGTCCTTGAAGATTAAATTAGAAATGTCATAATCATAGAGTTCTTGAAAGAATCCATCTTGGATGGATGGACCTTTTTCGATGTGCCAATTTGTTCAAAGCTTTGAAAATCTTATCATTTTATGCCCTCAACTTTATCAAATAAGTGAAAGTTACAAGAACATAGTTCATCCTTTTGGAACTTGTTTCATTCCATATGCTTTAAGGATAAAACATTGTTAAGGGGAGACACTTATAATATACATACCTAGGATATATTACAATTAGGGATAAAGCATTTTTAAAGGAGGAAGGGAAAGACATATAATATACATACCTAAGATTATAATTAGGGTTATCATGTAGTAATCATAATGTAATAAATAACAAAAAGATGTAGGAAAATTAAATTATGCAACGTAATCATTAATGTCTAATAACGATACCTCATGCACTTTGTCAAAGATTTGAATTATCACCTACTACATGTATTTATATATACCTCCATCCTAGTTAATCAATAATCAATCATATATATAATTTAATTTGGATATATGAGATTTCTTTATGTTGCATTCATGAAACATGTGATGAAGTGAACCACTAAGTTCACTTTGAATAATTACAAATAATATCACAATGAAAATAAAAAACCAAAAAACCTTAACACAATAAGCCAAAATAATACTCTCTAAATGCAAGGTATAAGAATAAATTAAGAAATATAACTACAATTTGTGTCATTCCTCCCCCGCAATAAAAGCATGGACCTCTAGTATTTTCAAGTGAGAGGGAAAATGTTATTGCATTAATGTTAAGAAATCCACTAATATGGACCTCTAGTATTTTCAAGTGAGAGGGAAAATGTTATTGCATTAATGTTAAGAAATCCACTAATATGATAGATTTATTTAGAAACAAGGTAAGAAATGGTGAATCAATAATAAATCTAACAAGCTTTCATGTAAAAAACTTATTTATAAGCTATAAAAGATGAAAAGAAAAATGAAAAGCATTAGCAAGATCAACAATCGTGATTTCTATTTATTTGGAGTTGTTTATAATGCGATTTTTTTGAAGATTCCGGTGACGAAATCCAACGGAGGAAATTGAGGTTAAATCTTGATTTGTTGCAGTTAAAATGGTTTTTTAACTGCATATTTGGATTCACCACCCTGAAAAACCCCTGGGACGTTTTGATTGTGCAGAAACTAGCTATCAAACTTGCGATTCCAATAAATTTCTGCCGGATTTTGACCGGAAAAACCCATGAGAAAAGTTTCCAAAAATTCTTATTATAGACCACTGCTATTTATACTGTTGTCTAATGATATTGTGTTAGCCAATAAACTTAATAACATCATGAATTTCCAACGAAATTGGAAGAGGAAGGTATGAACACTTCTTTGGAAACCTATGAAATAATGACGTACTCTACTTGTCCAACTTTTTGGAGAATGATGTGACATTGTTATGAATGGTCATACATACATGCCATTGATATTTCAGGAACACGTAGTTTATCTGGTGACGATTTTTCGGTTTCTCACAGTGCCTCGGCCCCTGCACCTTCTCTCCATTTCCAGCCTAGCTACCTTCTATCATGTGCCGTCCAGTGTACGTCTGACGTTAAGTGGTCAGTATCGTCTCTTGACTTGTATGCATATCATAACTTGTATGCATATCATAGCCTCATAGAAGCAGTGAATTTAAATAAATTTTAACCTGCAGTTTACCGCTTAAAAATTCAAAATTTAAAATTGGCAGTGGGCATTTTAAACACAGGTAATTAGTATTACTCCCATGATTTCAGTTTGTCTTCGTGGAGAAGTTTAAGCAGCACGATTGGAAAATTTGGAGCTTCTATTACAAGTTCATCGCTTATAAGGAAGACACTGTGGCATGGGTTAGCCTGAGTAGTGTGCGTGAGGCCACTGGTTGGTTTTTTGTTGTAGCAACTAGTATTGTATCGTATTGTTGCTCGATTCTTTTATGGCGACTCTCTGTAATAAGGATATGTTATCATTGGCTGTGTTCATACATGTGGAAGGATTTGTTGTTCGTTTATTTTTATTTTTATTTTTATTTTTATTTTTATTTTTATTTTTGATTGGTTTTAAATATCAGCATAATTGATAAGAGTTTAGAGGATTTAATTTTTTTTGTAATTTTGTTTATGAGCTTATAATAGTTAAATGTTGTATTTTTTTAATTTTTTAAAAATTAATTATAATAATATATATATATATATATATATAAATATATATATATTTTGATTAACATAACAATTTTAATTTTGATGACTGAATTATATCATTACACATCACACTGGATTATAGAATAAATTTTTTATTCAAAAAATAACATTATATTTTTATATTTTATGTATCCATATCATTTCATTCCATTTATTTTTTAAAAAATAATAATTTACTTTTATTTATTTTCCATAAATCACTATATATCATGTGCATAATGTAATATTTGCTTAAAATTTGATAAGTTTGCTGAGCAAATGTGCCTGTACTTATATGAATGTTCACTGCAAGCTTAATGCTTATTTTAGGAGTATAGAGACACTAAAGGATCTTATGCTTAATCTTAAAAAGGACACATGTTTCCACATTTATCCTTCTTATTTTTAAGAATTGTACACTTCGTCAATTAGCCTCTACTTTTCTTCTCATATTAATATGTTTATCTATATAAAATAGTGGTTTGTATTTAGTTAATTTTATATGTTGTTTTATTCTGTCCATTTAATTTTTTTATAAAATTTATTAAAATTCCAAAAAGTGTATAGATATATATAATTTCTATTATAAAAATTGTTATATGAATTAAGATATTGATTTATTATATATTTAATATTTTAATGTAAAAGTTAAATTAATTATTATTATATATATATATATATATATATATATATATATATATTATATAATTTTAATTTATTTAATTAGTTAACTTAATAATAAGTATCATTTCTTTAAAACTGGAGAAAACCTATCATAAGTTATCATATATATAAAAAAGAAAAGAATGGTTAATATGTTAAGAAGTTATATGATATATAATAAACTTTTATCGTATTTACAATATGATAGATAATCACAAAAAAAATAATATATTTTTTTATTATATTCTAAATTTATTATCAAATTTTATAAATATTTGTAATTTTATTAAAAATAATTAATTGGATGAAATTTAAAATATTGTAAAATAATAATATTAATAAAAATTTGGAAAAGATATAATCAATTTGCTTTTATACAATTTAAACCATCCAGTCTCTTACATTTGTTGATGTTAAATTTACAAAAGTCTATGTCTTGAAAAAACTAGTAGCATATTTAAATAATTACATTAATATTATGAATAATACAAATCACACTTAAATTTAATTTTCTTTTTTGTTTCTGTGTTTGTTTTCTAGTGTCAATCAAAGTGGGAAATTAGTCAATGGAAGAATTTGACTCACAAGATATAGGGTTGATACCTTTGAGTTACCACTATAAGCCTCATATTTTTAGATGAGCAATCACCCATAGAGGTAGGAAAAACATATGTATAAGGTGGATAATACTAATATCATTAATTCCAATCACCTGATAACCACTTAGTTTATCCTTAACAAGTTCCCAAAGTTCATGCTTTCAAATATTTCTACCATAGTAAATAACTCTAGAGTGCATTGAGTATCTCTAGAACAACACAGAGACACACAAATTGCATTGTTGAATGTTGGACTCCAAATGCCTCTAGGAAAGTGCTTCAATATAATTTAACTATATGCTCTTGATTTTTTGTAATGAATCATATCATTTCGACTTGAAGGCAAGGAGATTGAACCTAAACTAACATATATCTACCTATGGTTGAGGGTCGATTGAATATATAGGCGGGCACATCCCTCCCCTATTATTAATGCCAAAGATAGGTGAAGACTTCTGGCCTCATAATGAGTAGGCAAGTGTGGGTGGGGAAGGTTGGACATGATGTTGGGTTGGTCTGGCTTCTACCCCATCCACCCCCCCCCCAACCCCACACCACATACATATATATTTAATTTCTTATGATGTTTATCACACTTTATTTAGATTCATGGTGATGAATAATATGCTATTGTCTTATATTGACTTATTTTGATCCTAATGGTGAACCTAACTTGATTTTCAAAATGATGACCCCCAAATTTATTATGCAACAATTTCAAAGTCTTAATGGATAATACCATCCCTATTATTATCACATTAAACATGATATATTGCAACATTTGTAGTATCCTTACAACAATATGTTAGTAACGACATGCTTAAATATCATCTACATCCCCTTTCCACTATCATATAACCTCAACCACACTAGAAATGATACAATCAAACCTTGAAATTGACCAAAAAGTGTTGGCATATAAATTAACCCAATAAATAGGCTTAAGCAGTGTGAATAATGCCCTTAAGATAAAAAAAATGCTTCAAACGCAAAAGCATTCACCATTTCTAAGCCTAATTTGCTAAAGTGAGAAATTAGTTATATATGAGCCATTTTAAACCCTAATTATTGTTGATAATATTTATTTGGTCATCTTTAGCTAGTATTTTCCCTATAAATAATGAATTTAATATCTCTTCATATATCCATTATAGGAAAGTAAGTTTTTTGTGCCCGAAATGTCATATACATCTTAAGGACCTTTTGCTTTCAATGGCATATTTCTCATTTTTCTACAGCTTCTTGTCAAAAAGAAAACCCTCACTTGGAACAATATCTAGAATTGTAACCACATGGACCCTCTTGCTTTTTCCTTATGCCTCCTTAATTCAGCAAATCTAGAGCATTTCTTCAATGAATTCACCTACTCAAATAGCCTTTGGCTCTATTTGGAAGCATGTCTTAGTTGTTCTAATCAGTATCTATAATCAAATTTTATCCTTCTCCTAGGATTCTTACTATGGGTCATTTGGAAAGAATTTTATTGATGCATCTTCAAACAAATTCCACTTCCTCATAGCTTTCATTGGTTTATCACATAGAAAAACATCAAGGAAATTATCGTTGCACCTCCTTGGGCTATCCAAGATTCAAGAAAATGGAAAGAAAGCCCAATTCTCAATCTCTAGCACTTAGTACTCGAACTCCCCACTCCCATAGCATTACCCTCGATCACCCAACTATCTCTTCATCCTGGTCAACCCCAACACCATCCTTTCTCAATTTAAACTTCGTTGGGGCTTCCAAAGGAAATATTGGCCACACATGTTTTGGAGATTCATTTAGAGACCCCTTTGGATCCCATATCTGTATTTGTTCTGGTTCTCTAGGCCTCGCTAGTAATAATTCCATATAATCTTACTATACCCTAGTCCCATGGTTTCTCAAAACATTTTGTGGAAGGATATTCTCAACTGACCATCTACATGATCTGTAAACTTCTAAATGACCCTTCAGTCAACAAAGTCTCAAAAATATGGAGGCTTTAAAACTTGCTTATCTGCAAATCTTCCCTTCTTTCCACCATCCCTATTTCCATCCTTAATCACATCCATAGATGTGGCAATAAGCTACCTGAAAAACTCACAAATCACAATTGCTCTAAAGGGTCATACATAATATCCTACTGATTGCATTGTTGGGCATGGAATCCCCCCACAGCATGTTTAGGGCTCAAAGCCCAATTTTTAATCAAATGTTTTGTAAGACTCTGCGATTTGTGGGCGCGGAATGCGAAGCATAGATTAAGGCATAGGGATGTCCGCCCTAAAGTAATGTAATATAATGTAAAGTCATGTTAGCCTACCCATGGTTTGTATAAATAGAGTGAGGATCTAAGTGTAAAGATAGCGAATAACGGAGGGAAGAAGAGAGGAGAAGACAAATGGTTTGAGCTTAGAGTAGGAGTCTAAGTGTATTGGGTCGTAGTAGTAGGAAGAGGTTCTGCAGCTGAGTGCGCATAGGCCTAATAAAGTCTGCAGTTGAGTGCGCAGACCCCTGCAGCTAAGTGCACAGGGCAGTGTCGACTCTGTAATCGGGATTGAAGATTAATAAAGAGAAGTTGATTCCTATTTCTATGTATCTGATGTGCATTGCCTTCTTTACATTTTTAATGTGTTATTTATCATGCGCACTAACATGATTGTTGAATATGTTGTAATAATAATTAGTCTTACACAAAAAGTTAAGTAATCAGATAATAACAGATTAAATAGCAAGAGACTTGGGTATTATATGGGTTGCGCCCCGAGTAGGGTTGCGTAGAAGCAGCATCGTAGGTTGTGAAGGGATAGCGAGTGCATGTAGCGACGAGCGCGTAGGGTCAAACTGCGGATCCCCAAACGCTCATCAGAAATCCCCAGGTGTTATACGGGAATAGTGTCCACTCAGATGCTGTTATTCCCACTAAGATGGGTGGCTATCTTAGAAACAAACAATCAAAGTCTACTATCGATTCCTTTTATGAAAATAGATGAGAGGAGAACCAAGAGGGCCAACCTGAGTCTTGCACTCGATTTCCTCTCCTTCTTGATAGAGTTTTGCCGCTTCTTCTTTGTCTGCCCAGCTTCAAAAGGACCTGTGGAATTACAACAACATACTACTATGCAAGAAACAAGGATCTAAATTCATAAATAATGTAGGATCAGATGTGCATTAACCATATACATGCATATATAAACAAATACACAAGAATATGGAAGGAAACAAGAATAGCTTTATTTATATGAAAAGTAGCAAGAATATTACAACCATGTGCTCTGACCCAGCATCATCCTCCAGCTAAGAAGCTCTTCTTCACCTCAATCAAAGCTAGATCAACCAACACTGATAATGTACACCAGAATACCAACAACACTTCTATATAAGATACAAAATTCCAGCCTTCAGATCTCTATGATGAGGGATCCATATATAAATGATTACAGAGAGGTGAGTCATCTTTTGGGATCTTGATTAGTGTCCTCTCTCTGATAGTTCCTGCTTCCACTTGGAGAATGATGATCTCTTACTCATCTCTGGTCAAAAATGGAGTGGTAAGTGTCAGAGGAGAAGCTTCTGGAAGATTCCATAATCTTCCACCTCGCATTTTTGTCCCTGCCATTTGTCCATTCCTGACCATTGCACCCTACAGAGGAGAAAATTAGTATGCATCGCACCCTGTACATTGGGAAGGTGATATGCATCACACCCTTTGCATTAAGCTTTCAGTATGGTCCAGTTTTGACCATTTATGAGCAGTTTTCAGTGGAGAACTTTTGAGAGATGATGTAATCAGTTGACCTTGTTCCTTTAGGCAGTGAAGCAACACTTTTAGGGACTTAGGAGCCCTCAGTTTATGGACATTTATGATTGGGGTTGAAGTGCCCAAAAATGTCTATAACAAGGCCTAAAAGTCAAATTTCTCAAAATATAATGGAAACAATGCCATGTCGAAGAGCTTGATGAGATAATTCCTACTCAACTTGAATCACATCGAATGACGTTTGTATGTGAAAGTTATGGCAGTTTGAAGTTCAGGCCTAATGACTAAATGAGTTTGTAGGTATGCCATGTGGCACTATAGGAGATAACATGGAAACACCAACATGTGACATATGGAAAGGTATAATATGACATGGTGACCAGATGACAGATGATGTGGAAGGGTACAATGTTATGAAACCAACTCACAAAAAGATAGAAAAGAAAGATCAACGCCTTAGAAATCAACCTCTTCAAGGGGGCAACCTCCTTTACATTACACAAATGAACAATTCTTGGATATGATACAAATGATAATACCTCCTTTCTATATATAGGAGTCTAAGTGGTCCCAATATAATCAGAGCCTACATTACAATAATATTGTAGTGGCACAACAATAACAATAATGGGCTTCTATGGGGTACAATAATAACAACACGGGGGCTACTTGGGCACAACAATACAATAAAGGGGTTGCACTAATAATAATAAGGGGCTACACTAGAATTATAGGGACCTAACATGACCCTCTCCTTAAAAAAGTGTTGTCTTCAATGCTTGAGTTGTTATGGATTCTTCTATATAAAATTCTCGTCTTCCCATGTGAAATCTTTAGTGGGTAAGTTCTTCAACTTGATAAGATACTCTGAAATCGATCGCTTTCGTAGCTGTCGGGTTTTGGTTTCCGTGACTACTTCGGGTTCCAATATGATTTTTCCTTCCTCATCAAGTTCCGACAATATTGTTTGAACTAGGAGCTTTTCACCTATAACCTTCTTTAAGCATGAAACATGGAGAGCTGGGGGCACTCGGGAAGACGTAGGAAGCTCCAATCTGTGTGCCATACTACCAATCTTTTGCAAAACCTTGCCAAAAAAAATGGGAGGAAGACCATGGGTTTGACCCCTTGACCTCCCCATCTACCAACAAACTTCGCCAACAATGCTAACAAGTCACGTGATTATCGGACATTATGTTATATTTATGATATATATTATGAACCTATGGAGCACATATGTTTAAAAAACCAATGGTTATAATATTAACACTGCCAACGACGCACGTGGACTAAGAGTTATATGGTCATAACAATATAATCAAGATTTGTTTATAGTTTGGTTTGTGATGTATTAATTGGAGCACTGATATATTATTGTTATGGTATGGTTAAATTAATATAACACATCGAGTATGGTATGGTCAATTATAAAAAAATATTTTATTACATGCCATATATGTATATTGTTATAACAATGGGACACAACCTTCGCAGTCTCAACCTTGAGGCTGTAGACCCCTATCCCTTTATAAACCAAAAGGATTACCAATAGGCCACATTATTTGAAGTTGTAAAGCTTATGGTGCTGAGAGTGTTTAAGCCTTATTCTGGCTTGTTTATTTTGTAATAAGTGGATTTTTTGGAGCTTGATTATGTAGCAACCAAAGGAGGTTTTTGGTGGCATTTTGGAGGCCACTTCCTGGTAGTAGAGAGCTCACTTTGTAGCTTGATTTGGGAGGATTTTGTGATGTAATAAACCATTTTGAAGCTTAGCATGTGAATAATAAAAGAGGCCACTCTCTTGGAGGTAGTACCTAGAGACATAGTCCATACTAAACGAACTTTGTTATTAATTTGTTTTTTTTCTTATTTTCTTCTTGTTGTTAGAAATTAACTAACAGAGCAATGAATACACACAATATTGTGGAAACACAAATACATAAATGCACAGAACAAGAGAGACACAAATATACGTGGTTCACCCAATTTTGGCTATGTACACGAAGAAACAACCAATCCTTTTATATTATCCAGCAAAATGAAGAGATATAACCTACAACAAATTTGCTATAATTTCCTCTTCTCTCTCATACAATCTCCTCTCTCTTTCTTGCTTAGAATAATAATACACAGTGGTAAGACAATTCCCTCATATAAGTCGAGAGTTTCCTTCTAGGGTAAAAACCCTAAATTAACATAACTTTTACTGTCATATCATCCGCCTAATGAACGACGTAGATTGACTACAAAATTACAATATCTTACAAGGAAAATTTTCATCTATTTTTAGGTTCAAGGGTGCTTCCCTCGAATGCCCTCTAGGGGGGGCTCCAAACATGCAGCCGACCCCCCCCCGGGACCCCCCAAGCAACAATAGTGGGGGATAAGCCTCCTCTACACCCCCCCATGTCGGGAATTGGGATCCAAACATGGCTGAAACAATACCTCTGAATTATGAAGATAATCAAGCTCCACATCCAACACTTGTCTTGATCTTCTACATTTTGTTTTAAGTTGCAACTTTTTTAATTCCTTTGGGCTTGATTTCAATTTATTAATTGCACACTTTAAGCTAGTTTACTTTAATCATACAAACTTGAACATTTTTACAAGCCAAGTCACTTTAAAAAATCCTAGATCAAGTGGTATCAGAGCAAGTTTAATGGTGGTTTGTGAGTGTGCATGATAACAAGGTGCAAATTCAATCAAGGTGAAGGAATACTTGTTGAAGGAAATCCGAAAATTGGATTGAGAAGCTTCATTCGAAGAAGAGAGATGTCATCACACGAGGGAGAAGAGAATCCTTTTGGTTCCATGAAATAATTTCATGAAGCTTTCATGGCGATAAAGACCATGGTAGACAAAATTTATCAGGAACGAAAAAAGTATAGAAAAGGAAGCTCATTGAAGAAAGTCAATGTGATTGCCTTGACTACCCTTTTTAGTTTTATTGTAAATTAAATAAATTACTAGGCTAAGTTGGGGACACAGATTCCAAAGCTAAGGTGGAGGGGGAAGACTACTTGGGATATGGACTTGTTTGGTGGCAGCCATAAAGGCTAACATGTATGCACAAAAATATCAGGGATAGAGGATTAAGTGGCACTATGAGGATTGGCCTGCAAGATTTTGGTAGGTAGACACACAAAATGTGGATGAAAAAGCAAAACCATAAGTTAAATCAGAAAGACAGGGGGCAACTAATAGGATTTCACAGGCTAAAGAAATCCTGGCTAGGTTGGGATCTTGGGAAGATTATCGCTACCACAAAAAAAATCTCGGGGACTATGGAAGAGATGCTGCTGAGCTTAAGGAAAAAATAAGAAGGGATACATATATATATTCTCAGCCAATGGTCTGGTTCGGGTAGAAATTTCACTCCCAACCCATGGATACTTAGAAAGAGATTTTGAAAGAGGGGAGATTGCATTTTCTCTGTGTGACAAAGAGGATAAATCTTTTGAAGAGTTTTACTGAAGCATGCCATGGCTATCTTAGATCCTTAAATATATGCCCTTGCTTTGTTATTAGCAGTGTTCCTTTTGTGCAACAGATCAATATTGGAGGACATTTCGATAGAAAAGTTTCAACGGTTTCCGGACCATTCTCAGCCACTTTGGCTACATCAGAATGCATATTTCGCAGAAATTTCACATTTAAAAACACAATAATTTTTTGATTTCAGAAGTTATGGCTCTCCAAATCAATAAAACTTGTGAACATCATAAAAATTGAGTTTAGCGGTCAAACCTAGAGATATTCAAGTGCATTGGCATTTAGCATGGTCCCTGTTAGAGTAGAAGGTCGATTCACCACTAACCGTGAGAGGAACTAAGGCCCTTTTATGTAAATCCATTTGGAGGAGCATCAACGGGGATAGTTTTTGGAGTTTCACCATCAGAAATAAGTACATGAAGAATAAAGACCTAATATTCTAGTATAGAGAAGGCACTATCGGAAAACCACAGGGATCGACAATCTGGAAAAGCTTTCGTAGAATAGAATCCTTCTTCCTTAAGAATTTGTTCTGGAATGTCCAAAATGGAAAAAATGTGTTTATAGGGTATGATCATATCATTGGACTGGGGGAGGATTTTTTCATTCCACATTCTATCATAATGCCTCTGCATAGATCTGGGTTTTTTTCCTAGAGTCAACTAATTGAAGATTGGCAGGGGGCATTCCTATATGGAAGAATTTTCAATCTCTGGGCCTTAGTGAAGTTTATGCACAACAATGGACCAGTATTATGATAGCTATGAGGGGCTGTGGCTTATGCAAAACTAAAGGGAGGGATCATCTTACATGGAGAGGTAGAAAGAGATGGGATGTATTAAAAGTCAAAGATATCTATTTAGTTTTGGCAAGGTCTATCCCGCTCCCTTTTCAGCACATCTTTCCCATGACATTGTGGAATACTGGGGTGCCAAACAAAATCATTCATTTATCATGGCTTGTATTTCACAACAAGATCCTTACCTAGGATAATCTACAAAAAAGGAACTGGTCAGGTCCTAGTATATGCCTATTATGCAAAAATGGGGAAGATAGCAGCAATCATATTTTTCTCACTTGTAGATACGCTTATCAGTTATGGAGGGATCTTGCAGATTTCTTTGGTATTTTTCTGGTGGATCACTCAGATGTCCAAGTGGCTTTAAGCTGGTGGAGCTCGCAGAAAGTTTCTCATAGATCAATTCCCCTTTTGCTTTTATGGACAGTTTGGAAGAGAAGGAATAGTGCTATATTCCGAGATGGGAAAGATATAAAATTGCCTTTGTTTGTACATATCACTACGATGTTTTATTCCATTCCCAAAAAGTTGTCTTTAGGCAAATCCAACATTCCAAGGAACCATACAATGAAGTCGATGGGTTATCCAAGGGCTTTTTTTGATGGAGCTGCATAAAGAGGTACATGTGCATGTGGTGTTTTTATAACGATGTCCGAAGATCTTCACTTCTCAATCTATTCGAATGGTGGTAGTGGTACAAACAATAAGGCCAAGGCAATGGCTTTGGTGGGCCTTCTTCAGTTCAGCTCTTTCCTGAATATACAAATGCTGCAGATATATGGGGATTCCAAAAACACTATAAGACTGGCCTCAGGGAAGCTAATACACAAGAATCCCATACTTACTGGATGGATTAATAGGATAAAAATGTTATGGAACAACAATCCGGTATACACAATCAGCCATGTGGATAGGTCTATGAATTCTCACGTGGACATCTTGTGAAAGAGGGGCCTTGCAATAGTACCTGGTTCATGGAAAATGGAGGTTCAAATACAAGACTCAATATATCTGATAGAAGATTTCTCCCTTCTGGGTACCTAGTTTTCCAACTGGTTTTTGCTTTCCTTTGAATTATCGCCTTCTTTCTTTCACATAAAAGGTATGTTGTTTATCCCCTGACCCTTATGTGTGATGGGACCAATATATATATATGTTTTATGGCTCCTCGCTATCTGTCTATCTTTCTACTTTTTATCTTGTTCCAGAGAATTTTGTTCCTATGCTTCCATGATGGCCCATACCTACTTTTATCTTTAGCAAAACATTCCAGCTGCATATATATGTTATTGCTCTTTACAGCACCTTTCTTATGTAAATATCTTTCATATGAATATAAATCAAGTTTTTTTTCATACTAAGAAAAAAAACTAGTGCTGTGAATACCCCTGATGTTGATATAGTGATGAGGCTGTAGCTCTGAGTGCGTCAAATTTATGATATATTTATGGTTTCTGAACATTACTATATGAAACATCATCCTATGATTTTCAAATACAACACAAAAACTCAAACTTTAACCTCAAGTACTGGGATTTGTTGGGGCGATATGCATGTCACATGGATTTACATGCGTTTATGAGTAAGAGCGGTTTATTGGTGTGAAATAGGTGGTATATGGACTAGTAAATTCACAACTGAGTTGGTAGCAAGTCCTTTTCCAGATGCGTGGCTCAAATAATGCAAATATGCTTGAAACACCATTTAAGTACATTGTCTGCTAGTCTAATTGGAAAATTTCAATGAACGGAGTTTGCAATCGTAACAAAGATGGTGGTGTAACTATTTTGATATATGGGGAATTATTTGTATTCCAATATCTAGGGGATGTTCTCTAGGTGCTACTAAAGATTATTTTGACCAATTTGACTGGAAAGAAGCAAGAAACGCTCTTGACAAATTTGAGGAGCAATAAAGTAGAGCAAGGCATATCAGTATTTTGTCAAGATGTTGGACAAAGTAACCTGGATGTAACGTAAAGTTTACACCTCTGACATGCTTATCAATAGATTCCGTAAGATGGGAAAAGGGTATAAATCCATCGACATTTTGCTGGAGGATAAACTGGAGAAGAGTTGTTATGCAGATGTCGTTTCTTCCTCTACTTCGATGAATTTTCGGTATAAGCCAGTGTTATTACATGTTGTCGTGAAACCAAGAAATCCATAAGTAGGTCTCTCACTCACACTTTGGAATCTGACTGGGCGTGATTGGGCTGCAAGAAAAACCTCCGTGCAACCCAATCTACAGTTGGGGGGAGAGTTGCAGTCTCCGACTTAGTTTCCCAATCCAAATTGAGATAAGTAATTTTCAGATTTGACTCGTGTAATGAATTTCACGTATATTCTATTTGACTTGAATCAATGTGATGTATGAGGCATGATATGGTTGTTGGTATTATGATTTTGTAATGCCCAGATAATGTTGTGTGAAATGTTGTGTGTAAAGGAATCCTTGTGAGGAAAACTGGTCACAAAGCTAACACTCAGCCCGATATGTGAAACACACAAAGACGTGCTAAATTGAAGATGAGTTGGCATGCCTTCGTGATGTCTCTCACTCTTCATGAAGAGCAATGTTTGCATTTCTGTTAAAGTAAGAAATATCTCTCAAGGGCAGTGATATACACTGAAAAATGATTCTTGTAGGAAATGCGTAAGTCTTCATTGCATGCTTGAATGCAATACATATTTCACTTGTCTTCTTGGTTGGCAAACATAAGTGTACTGATAGCCTAAATTTTGTATTTCAAGGGATCCACACCACTACGTTTGAATAGTACAACTTAATCACTTGTCACTCCCCCTGGCTGGTAGAATGTAATGCCAATACCAAGATACATGCTATTCCAGTTTCTGACAAGCAATTGAGAATTAGGACCAATGCTCTATCAAAATATTGCAAATGCAAATAATAGGTTCAAGTTTGATGCAAGAAGTAAGGATGTGTTCCTTATCTCCATGAATATTGAAAACCTGATAAATGTTTAAAATGGACTCATTAAGAAACACAAATATTTCCAATGTCGTTGCAAACTTGCAATGACTTCACTTTAAAACACGACTTTCTATTTAGCTGTTTGAATCAAGATCATTTATATAAACTATAAATATTGTTTTATTGAAAGAAAAACATGTGGCACCTTGTGTAATAATTCCCGCATTCTTGGCTCCTTGTTAGGTACATCTTAAAAGCTAAGATGCAGAATATGGGGCATTATTTGCTATTTGAGCAAGCTTTCCTTCCAAGCTTGTGCTGTCAAAAGAAGTTCGACTGAAATAACCCTTCAAGTTTGCTTGCAGAATGAAGGAAGAAAGGAATTACATCGATGCTTAACGATTAGCAAAATTTATTTATGGGACCATAGTATAAGATAAGTAAGAACATACATCATTAAGATTGCTAGCAGAAACTCCTTTTAAAGTAAAACTAAAATACGATAGGTAGCCAATAAAGCAAATCTTAAGAGTAAAACCTAAAATCGAAATAAACATATAGTCAAGTACAAAACATAACTAGTCCTTTAACATATATATTGTCCAAAAAGGAAGGATGAGACTCCTGTCTAGTACACCTCAACAACGAAAATAGAGTATGCATTAGTGACTTACAAATGGTCTCTCTAGATATGTCCCTAAGAAAGTTACATGGATTATAGTTGGATGGATAGAAACTTGTGAGGTGATGCTTGAGGGTATTAAAGTATCCCCTGTCCCCTCCCCCCCCAAAAGGTTAGGTTCTAGGAGAGGAAGCAATCCTAGAATCCAAGGCCAAGAACCCATTATGGAACAAAAGTAGCTTGGAACATGAATATCTTGCAGTAAATCTTTCACTAGTTTTGGAATGTGAAATCGTGGGCACGAGTGCCTAAAATGGATAGATGTTTGGCCCAAATATGCAGGGAACAATAGGTTGAGAGTATTTCCACCTAATCTCTCACAATGGGTGCACGCTCTCCACCAAGTGAAATATCAACTGGAAGTAGGAAAACTCACCACTTCTACTCAGATAACTTCTTCCCTCACCTTGAGATGGAAAAGTACCAACACTAACATGGTTTCCCCTAACTTATCTAAGCCCACATATATATGATGGTAAGTGAAGGGCTGTGAAGTTATTATAAATCTATTCCAATGCTAGACTTTTCTAATTCATAAGGGCAAATTCATATGACAACTCTATTAACCTAATTTCAAATGCTTTAAATGATCAATGCTTTAGAAGCTTCTTATTCCTCAAGGACTTTTTAGTGTTATGTATATATTGTCATGCTTTAACATTGTTTTGGAACATGGACAGAACAGGTCCCGAGCTGGGTAGGACTGTAATGAACCACACATAACATTACTACAAAACTACTGCCTCTTTGATAGGTAGACAAGTTGTAATAAGAAATTACACAAAATGAATAGCCATATTAATGCATAAAGTTCAATCAACGGGGATTGACATGAGATGGTGTAATTGGATTACTGACCCAAACTAAATAGATATGAGACCAAACTTCAGATTTTAGTTCCTTTTGAATAAACACCGATTTTCTTTGCCATATAATATGTGAATTTCTAATCAATAAAACCAAATTATCAAGCTCATAACTACAACATTAAAGTTAACACCAAACATAGGGTGAGGCCTAACATAACACTTAGAATACACATCGAATATTTCCCTAGTAAGCTATTGCAAGTGCGCCTTGATAAGGTTTGGTGCCTCTTATCTATGATTTTCTTGACACTCTTCACTGTAACCTAGAAATAAAGCATTGCAATATTAACTACTCCATGCCGTTGATTGCTATTGGATTTGTTGTATTAGAAATTATGCTTCTAGGCTAAAATCCACATGTCTAAGTTCTCTCTCTTAAGAATCCTGACGATGTTAGGAATCCAAACCAAGTTGTCAACCAAAAAATTGAGCTATTTAATGGTAATGGCTATCAATAATTAGATATTGTTGTTGTCCCCACCACTTCTTTAAGCATCATCACATCATGTGTAAGTTTTTCATGGAGCAACCATGTTTACTCACCTTGGTCACACAATTTTCATGCAAGAAGTTATATGGTAAAATGGGGTTCCTTGATAACTTGTTCAATTTATTCGATATATGAACTCATTAGGTAAGAATTTAACAAGGATTTTATTTTACTAGTAAAATGGACTTGTAGAAGAAAGTAAGGCCAACCTAAGGAAATATTTGTGGCAACTTGATCAATGTTAGAATATAGGGTTGGTCTTGAGAAAGAAAATAGGTCTGGCCAATAAAAAGAAATTAGAGATGAGGCGCAACGAGAAAATATCCTTAATGTATAATGAGTATAATGGGCCAACATGTAATAAATTTACAGGTGGACTTGTAGGAAAATGTAGATAGGCTAATGCTTAGGCTGAATTGTGATGATTTTAGGTTGACTGAGCATAATTGTATCAAGGACAACATTTGAGTCATTGTGATGGGAAACAAGGTAAAGTTAGAGTTGTAATAGAGGAAGGAATGGATGATATGGTTGTTAAATTTTGGGTGCATAAGGAAAAATAAGAAGATTGGAGTAAATCTATTTGAGCACAGTTGAAGCACTTGGTGCCAACACATACCTGGTGGCATTTTTCTTTAAGTAGGATGACAATAAATACAAGGCTGCGATATCACTAGATAAAATAAAATAAAATAAAAAGAAATGATAAATAAGAGAATAATTCTCTTAACCCCATGTTGAAGTCTCGGGTAACATGGCGACCACCCCTGGTTATGTAAGGGGGTGTGTTACAGTCGAAGATAAAGACTTGAAAATGGATCCTCATTCTTCTCATCTGCTCCTCATTCTCTTGGTGATTTTGAGAAATAGTCTCAAGGTGCTGGATTGCAGTTGTTAACCAAGATGCAGGGTTATGAGGAAAAGGACCTTGGAATTTGTGGCCAAGGTATGATTGAACCTTTAAACGTGGAAGCAAGATTTCACTATACAAGATTGGGGTATAGTGAAGGGGAATTATACAAGGTAGTGGAAGCAATAAATTCTCCAAAGGAATAAGCAATACAAGAACAACCTATGAGAAGTGAAGGTATGTCACTTTTAGGTAGTGGTAAGGCATGCAAGATGTCCAAGGTAAGAATGAAGATAGATTATTCTTGACATGAGTGCACCAAAGACAACCATCAAAGGTATAATAAGCCTAATTATTTAAATTTTCCTTTTGATTATAAGAAGATTGGCAATGTTGAAATTTTGTGGTATAGGAAACCGTGCACATTTTGTGGATTGAATAACCATAGTGTTTCCAAGTTTTGGAAGAGAATTGATTTGTACATGAAAGTTATGTCGACCAGGAATGGGACATGACATAAAGACCCACCTCCACATTGGAAGAAAGAGAAGGGAAATAAAGGATGGATGTTGAAAAGCCTTTGCGCTTATTGCAACAAAGGTGGACATCAGGGAGAAAAATGCTCCATCCAGAGCTTTGTTGTAAGAAGGGAAAGAAGATTGAAGTTGATTCCTCACTGGTAAACACATGGAAATTGAATAGGCTCATGCATGTGTGCAATACCTTTTGGCTCATTCCTGTAAAGGTGGAAAAAGTGGGTGATCTGAAGCATGGAAATGAATTAGTTGCATGTAAGCCTAAATATCAAGTGTTTCAAGAAACATCGACACCACAACATGGGAATTTGTTGTAGGAACCTGTCAAGAGGAAGAGAAGTATTGTTAGCTCATTCTAATTAAAATTCTTATATTTTTTAATGCTGCTAATATATTGTATATGGGTAGTAGCTAGGGTAAAAGAGGCAAAAGGATGTGGGAAAATGCAAATGGGTAGCAATATGGTTTCAATAGTCATAATTGTTGTACATCATTTTATGATGAAGTAGGTGCAAAAAATAGGACATAAAGATACTGGACAGGTGGGGAGGTGTTTCCCTCACTTGGAGTCTGATTAATAACCTTTTGGAGGTCCAAAGGCCTCTCAACGGGGAGGATCCAAAAAGACCTAAAATTAAAATTTCCCAAAATCTTATGAAAATAGCACCATATCAAATATCTTGATGAGAAAATTCCAATGCAACTTGAATCACATCGAATGGGGTAAGTATGCAAAAGTTATGGTAGTTTGAAGTTCGGGCCTAATAACAAAATGAGTCTGTAGGGCTTCCACATGGTAGCACTAGAAGGTTCCACATGGCACTTTATGAAGCTAACGTGGGAAGATGACACAATGATGTGGCAACACTAGCATGTGATATGTCAAAAGGTGGAAGCTAACATGGTGATCATATGGTAGATGACGTGGCAGGGTATGGTGTGAACACATGGCGACACATAGGAGTTGAGTTGGCAGCATGTGGAAGGTGGTTGGGAAAGTATGTCCAATGAGATGATTCCATGTGGCACCTTGGGAAACATGCCACCACTTGGTTAAAAGTTTAGTTTAATGGACCAACAGCTAAGGGGGTTCAGAAATGTGACCTCTGGGTTACAAGGTGAGTGCTCTACCGATGATCCACGAGATTGCTTGTGTAACTAGTGCATACCTATATTTAAGTGTTACAATCAATTGCCAAAAAAAGGGGAGGAAGGCCATGGGTTTGAGCTCGCGACCTCCCCATTAACCAACAAACTCCTCTAACAATGTTGACAAGTCACGTGTCCGCCAAACATTATGTTCTATTTATGATATGGAGTGCACATGGCTGAAAAACCAATGGATATAGTATTAATGTTGCTGACGATGCACACGACCCGAGAGTTATATGGCCATAACAATATAACCAAGGTTAGTTTATAATATGGTTTGCTATGTATTAATTGAAGGATCAATATTTTATTTTTATGGTATGGTTATATAAGTATAACATGCCAAGTATGATATGGTTGGTTATAACAAAAGACTTTATTACATGCCATATATGTATATTGTTATAACAAAGGGGTGCAACCTTCGCAAAATCGACCCCTGAGTTTTGGACCCCTATTCCTTTATACACCAAAAGAATTTCCAATACATGTTGTAAATATTATGTTGCCAAGAGTGTTTAAGCCTTATTCTAGCTTGTGTACTTTGTAATAAGTTGTGTTTTTGGAGCTTGGTTTTGTAGCAACCAAAGGAGGCCACTTCCTAGAATTTTGGAGGTTATGCTTTTGAGGGGACATTTGATCTCTTATTTCTTAAGAATATTGTCTTTCTTATGGTCTAGTTCTCTAAGAGTGGTTAGTACATCCTCCGAGAACACCCCATTGAAATTAAGGTATAGGGAGTTTATGTTCTATTCCACTTCTTTTAAACATGCTTGTTCATTTTATTTATGGCATTGGGACCATCTTTTCACAACATGTTTTAGTTTGGAAATGTTTTCTACAAATTGAGCCATATAGGAGTTCGGGCACGAGGGATGTAAGTGTGACCATGTGTACTTGATTGACATTTTAAAATCCTCTTTACAAAACCAAGAGTGGTAAAAACAAAGCATGTGTGGACATCTATATGAATTGGTGGACAATCTGAGAAAAATGGGAAGATGATCAAACAATCAATCAGAGGACGTCCATGATTGTGAGATAGTTTGGAGGTTAAGAAAATCAAACTTGTCAATCCTTTTGGATATAACATCCTCATTTGTGTGGAAATTTTACTAGGTAGGGGAAACTTTTATGGGTTTAATGCCAATGAGGTGAAGATGAGTGAAAAAATTGGAGAAGAATCCATTGAGGGGGTCTGGCCTGGGGTTGGTTCCCTAGGTCTCCCTCAAGGATAGGATGACATTAAGATATTTTCTAAGGATGGTAAGAGGGGAAAAGCAAGCGCTAGAATTTACGAGATCATTATAGAAGGAATTTTGATCATTATGAAGCCCACATATATTGAGTGCATAAATTTATGTTCCAAGCTCCAAGGATTCTCGTGTGACTGTAATCGTGGTTTTATAAGTGTTGGAAGCCAAGAACTTGATGTTTGGACTCCATCCCATTAGTAAAACCCTTGAGTGCCCTTTTGTATCTAAGGTCGCATAAGACTAGTGCTTTAGTCGAGATTGTATGGCCATCCTGGCTTTGGCACCATTGACCATGGTCTCTTGGAATAGTATGTCATTGGGATTGTGGTTTTTGATGAAGCAATGGAGGGAAAGGTTTTTAAAACCTCTACTAGCCCTATGGCATTTTAAGAGAGCATAATAATTATGGGATGGGGTTGAGGGCCCTTTCTTCTCTAAGGGACCTAGAGATAGTCATCTATGTTTCCTTACTGATATCTAGAATGGCTTTATGTTGTGCCTTCAAGAGGTTGGTCTTTCAGTTGACAAGGTTGGGGAGAAAGGGATCCATCGCTAAATCCCCTTGAGAGGATAGTATCTAGGGGTCTAGAGAGAGGCTGGAGTTCATAAAGGGGATTGGAGGAGAGGGGTTAATGGGGACTAGGTTTGGAGGGGACAATCGAGGGATCAAATCTTGGCTTTGAGAGATCTTAGTCATTATGAGGATCAAAAGGAATAAGAGTAGGGGAGGGGGGAAGGCATGGAGCCAGGGTGAGAGATGAAGGTAGTGGAAGTGGTGAAAAAAATGACTATAGAGGAGGGTAGACTATTAAAATGCGGCTGGGTGGAGAGGGGAGAAGAGGATCAAATAAGTGAATCCACGTGTCAAAAAATTCACTAAAAACATTGAAATAGAGCTTATGTAGGAAAGGGGGGAAGGATATGTATGCTTACCATGTTCTGAGGAGCCGTGAAATGGTAACTCCTCCTAGACATTTGTAGCCATGCATGCCTGCAAACTTTCCTAGCTAAATGCATACTAACCATGGTATTTTGAAACATTCCCATTTTTTTTACCCAGATCAATTTGTTTCTCTTCGTAGGTGGAACAAAACCTTGATATTGGTTCATGAGGTGTACCACCTTCCTCCCACATATACCCAAGTAAGCGTCCAACCGGGGTAAACATGTGATGCGAAGTTAATATGATATGATTCGACTCCCTATGTGCCAGTTAAGGAAGTGAAACCGACAGAACACATCACACAAACCTTCCACATCAATGACAAAACTCCCAAGAGCCATCCCAACCACTCGGGTAACCAGCCCCTGGGTCCCACTTGGTTTTTACACTATTAAAACCCCCATATTCTCCCTTTATATGGATAAGCATGCGTCTAGGAGGCTCCAGATGCTCCCACAACATGGGTATGCATGCGTCTAGGGAATTTTCTCCTTAGACCTGTGCCCATGACTTCGAGATTTGTGCCACTTTTTCAGTCCTAGAGCACATATCACTACCCAAAACTCAATGGTAGGTTCAGAAATGAATTATCACAACGAAACAATGATACATTTGCAAAAAAATTGACAAGGTCTAGATTGGACCCCTACTAGCCATGAAAAGAATTTCGTCAAACATGTAATCTAGATTTTTAAACAACATATATGAGCATAAGGGTCTCATACTCATCTGAGAATCTCTAAGAAACATTGATGTCTCACCACATTAGCTACAATTTTATCTATTATGCCATATATACATTGTTCATTCATTTACAAGTAAAATCATGAGGAGAGCCATACATAGCCACTGTCATAATACATGTTCATAACTAGCATAATAACAACAAAAATACAAAGGAAACAACCATATCATCCACATATAAACTAGTATAATTCTCATGAATTAACAAGGAGAAATAGCATCATATTAATAATGCAAAGGCAAACTAGTTGTGGGACTTCTACGAACCACCTAACCATATACATGGCTGGGCCAAATATCTCTTCAGCTAGTCACCTTCGTGCCATATTCTAAGCATGAATGTGGGATCTCATGGAACACATAAATAGAAAACCATCCAGGGCTTCCAAAGGCCAAAACACCTCAACCCATCAAACAATTATTCCACCTCACAATTGGACATCACAAACCATCACTGAATTGGTCTCTACCCAAGCCTTCCAGAGCTCTAAAGTTTTTGTTCCAACCAAGGCTCCAAGACTAGCAACTCAACCCACAACTTTCTACGAGCTTCTAGAATGTTTGTCCAATGAGGGCTTCTAGGACTAGTAACTTAGCCCACCAAGGGCTTCTAAAGTGTTTGTCCAACCAAGGCTTCCAGGACTAGTAACTCAACCCAAGTTGTTACAGGGTTTCCAGAGCATTTGTCCAACCAGGGCTTCCAAGGACTAGTAACTCAACCCAAGAGAACCAACCAAAAGATAAAGGAATGAACCCAGAACACCATGGCTATCTAGGAAATGGCAAGGCTAGGAAAATCCACTATCAATCCAGGCAATCCTCCATGCCATTGACAGATCGTGACCAATAAACCACATGCATATGCCATGCATGCAAAAACTAATGAGGAAAACATACATGCAACTCGGTACCTGCAAGCAAAACCCGTTGTAGCTACTGATCCCAATGTCCTCTTGCGCTTTCCTGCTTTTCCTTTTCCTTCTTGCTCCAAAACTCCAAGCATCCCACACTCCCAAGAGTTCTCCAAGAAAACTCTAAGTGTCCAAGAGTATGAGAGAGAGAGCTCCAGAATTGAACTGGCAAAAGTCTGTGAACTGATCTTCATAATCCTTTTTATTAACGAGGCCTCTATTTTCTTCATTTTCTGTTATTTTCCTTCATTCTTCTCCTCACATGCAACCTGTGACCTTTCACCTCCCTTTTCTCCTAATTTCCATTATTTTCATAAATAAATGCCAATAAATCCCACTTTGCCTTTCCAAAGCCTTTGCCATTGCCTTTGCCAATTTCCTTAGCCATTAATCAATCACAAATGATCTCCATCACTATGATTTTTCCCAACATTCAACTTGGAATAAGTTTCCCATCGGCCGTGGTTATTATTTTGCCTTTATTAACTTTTACATGGATTTTTTACCAAGACTGTTACATGGGGTGTCGAGTTGCATGACATCTTAAACATTTGAAGGGAAGCTGTCAATAATCTATCCTCTGTTTCTAGGAGAGATTACCATGTATTATATGAATTTACCTTAGGAGACCCTCCCACACATCCACTTCCACATGTAGCTAGATCCATTGTCTATCCTCTTTAATTGCCCAATTCTGTTTAATCTAAAGAAGTCGTCTAATTTTTCCCATGATGGAAACCGTAATATGTTATAACGAGTATATTAGAGGAAGTCTTGGTTGTATATTCCACACTTTTCTTCATGAGGGCCACCATGACCAATCACGAGAACCTACTGAAGAACAATTCTCTGAAGTGTGAAAAATGAAAGCAATCCAACTGTAGGCAAGAAGAAAATAATTTGGTGAATAACCCAACAAGGGGTCCCATGAGAGGAGATCTAGTCCCTCAACATCGAGATGGTGGGATTTTTTCATCAAAAAGTACCACAAGGATTTTCTCCATCACATTTGGGATTGCATCATAGGGAAATCTCAACCTACAACCATGCTGATAGACGAGGGTTTGGTATTGATGGGTTTATTCCACTAGGGGGTGGTGCATAGGGTTTGTGTATAAATCCAGGGATAGAGTGTAGGATGAGGGAATGTCTACACCATGATCTATATGTGGGTAATTGTGGTAGGGTAGTGGGGGTGTGGAATATGAGGGGCCATAATATTGGGTAGCTCAAGAGTAATTGCATGCGATATGCATTCAAACAAGAGGGATTCTAGGTGTTTTCCCTTGTCTAATGTTTTGATGGGTGAAGTAATATGATTGTGAATGAAATATAAGGGATCTAGGAGGACTATTAGAAAAATAAATGAGCTCCTTCGCATTGGGATATTGTATATTGAATGAGGTTTCCAGGTCATTCGCAAAGAGGGTTAATCATATGAGAGGTCATCGAAAAGATGAAACATTTGGGTTAAGACAATTGGGGACAATGCTAGAGAGACATGTAGTTGCAGGGGCCACCAATGTTTTTGGGGTTTAGTTGTTATAGGCCTAAATGCAGAAAAAACCGAGTATAAATTACTACATAATCGAGACTTGTGCATATCGTCTTTGTTCAACCATTCACAATGATACATAACTAAATCCACATTTAAACCTAAATTTAATATAATGTTTTAAAAATGAAAATGGTTATATTAAAAATTATTCTTATTATTACATTATTTTTTATAATATGGGGTGGCATAAGTGGCAGGTGGTGGTTTTTTACCCTGAGAATCATCAAGAACTATAGTATGGGCTTTAAAATTAAGGTGGGGCGTCAGCGCTACTAATCATGGTGTTATCCATGATAACTCACTAAAATAAATTTTAGTTTTATTAGTCTAGGTTTTTCACCACTGACTTTTGCATCTATCTGCATTTTTTCTGAAAGAGGTTGTTGTGCTTCACATTTGGAGATTAAAGAAGTAAGGACATGTATATTCTATTTATTTCGGAGAAATTCCCATATTCCCATATTCTCATCCATTTACACCCATTCCAACTCTAACCATAACCCATTCCAACTCTAGTCGTGTTTCCCCATTTCTAGCTCTAGCCGCATTCACCTTTTCCAAACTTTAGTTGCAATTACCCATTATCCCAACTCTAGACGCATTTCCATTTCTAGCTGTGTTCCCCATTCCCCTTACAATGTTTTAAAACATTCATAACGATAGACACAAGTCTGTTTATTATATATCCCATTATATATAACCTGCCACCTCTGAGACATAAACCAAGCCGCAAGTCACGTGTCACCATATCACATAAATTGCCCCCTTGTCCCCTTTCTAATTGTGATTGTGCAATCGTAATCGCAAACAACAATAATCACCGAAATAACCAAGGCCCATTCCCTCAAATTTTGTCGATTACAATATGCGTGAGCCCTTCCCTACTTCGATCGCAGATTGCGATGTGTCTCCCCTCGTTGATTGCGATAAAGACCCACTCGCCAATTGCGATGTGTCTCCCCTCGCTGATTGTGATAGAGACCCACCCGTCGATTGCGATATTTCCTCTTCCCCATCGATTGCAATATCGAAATTAGGGATCACATAGACATAAATCCCTCCTCTGCTGAACTCCCTTTCGATTTGCGATTACGATGGATCCGAAAGGTTATGTCTTGTAGTTTTGAGAAATTTCAAGTTCGGCTTATTGGAAAATCACCATAAAACAGTGTTAAGGCCCCTCCTCTGCTTTGCGATAATATAATGAACCACCCTTCCGAATGCGATATTTTATGTGTCACGTTTTAGTAAAGGCTTCGCGCTCGGACAATCGACAAACACTATGAAACATATGTTAAAGGGACCCTCTCCTATATTGTGATTGCGATATCAACAGGCTTGGATCAACAAACTAGATTGAATCAGCTGCCCAGATCAACAACCTAGATCAACACGTCCATTCTACTTCCACTCCATGAGACAGTGAGAGTATTTCTCGCATTTCTTCACCAACATGGTTATTAAACGGAACGCAAAGAAAAGAGGCAGCGAGACACAGAGTGCGAGAATAGAGGCAAAAAAACATAGAAGGCAATGAAACAAACAGAGCGTGAGAACACAGAGACAACAAGACACAAAGGAAAATGACGCACTCTCAACATGTTTTACTAGCAAATAACACAACAAGATTAGAAGAGCCAGATGTTCAAGTTTCCGCCAATAAAAAGCCACGCTTTAAGTTATTGTAACAGTTCATACTACTCCAATTTTGTATTCGAACTTGTAACATAAAATCCCTTTGAAGGATCAAGGTTTTATTAGATCTCACAGTTGTTGATTGAATCTAGCTTAGGTGGCAGATTATGTAATGGGATCTCTTCCCTATAAATGTGTAGATTTTTGACTTTGCAAAAAGAGGATCGATGTAGTGAGAAGATCACTGTTGTATTGTTTTCAATTAATAGAAATACTAGTTTGCATTATACTCTGTTTTAACCTGAGATTCATTTTGGTTTCAGTCCCATCCTATCATGCTACTTTGTTGTTATTAGTTTTCACAGCTTATTGATTACTTGGAATTCAATGTTGTATTGCTCCAACTTCCTTTGATTTGTTGTGATTACTATGAATGTCCATTAGTATTCTGTTGACGGTGCTAGACCTGCCAACATGTTAGGGGATCTACCCAGTGAGAAGTCCCAACTAGACCTCAAACTGTTTGGTGTAGGAGTCCTAGCAGTGGGTCATACGGTATCACCTTGACCGCGGTTTCACATAGAGGCAAGTAATATATCTTTGTTGGTAGCAAGGGTGTGACATATGTAGTAATTCAAGGAAGGTGTATGAACGGTTCTAACACACTGAGGGTGAGGTGAGTGCTCCCCCTGGAAACCTATGAAAGCACGAAATTAAGAAGGGAACACATGAGCTAAGATGCATCACAACATGGAAGGCAAGTAAGCTAGAAATCCAAAGTGATGGTTAAAACAACAACACATTTAAGTAAGATTCATACATACATATATAGAAAATAGCTACACATGCATGCGTAAGAAAACATATACATATATCATTTAGAGTACACAAGATAGGTAAAATACAATATGGCATATGCATGAAACGTGTTGGATCTGTTATATTAAGAACTGTAAGTTCGAGTCATACAATACAACCATGACCAACCACTAGTTCTGACAGCGAAATGTTATAGTCACCGCTGCCTGCTCCTCTAAAGAGATATACTAGCTCCGCACGATGGAGAAGCCAAGGCTCATTGCAGTACTGTCCAAGCTCTCTTTAAGATACTCCTATCGGAAGCTTGGCTGACCAAAAGCCCATACAATGAGTTATGAGGGACTATATATAGCAAAGGGTGGGGTGGTCCTTGACATTCCCCTTTGTGACAGTTCATATACCCTCATAACTCTTCATCTACTCTATTACTATTACATCCAACTATCGACACTTGAGCTTACACTTGACAAGACATCACATACAATCTACACATGTACCCATGTGATACAAAATATGCTTGAGCAAGCCATGCAAGACATCACTATGACTCAGACAACTGTGAGAAGACCAACTCTTCGACAACTTCACGGTGGTTGATAATAGCGAACTGATGCCATGCTCAGTAGTCCGCGGTGGTGTCCATGTACTCTAAGGTTACATCTTTCTGAAAATGAACTCTTGCCTCCATAGCATATGGGTACACTGCTTGAGCTCCTCTATCGAACTTGTTTGATAACATGCACATCATTTCCTTGAGTGTGGCTGTACCAACAACATACTGATGCGTGGTGTTTGCATTGATCACCAAGTCTGGGATGGTGGTTATGCACATCAACTCGTCAAAGTATGAGTCAAGCTCCAGTCAGACCTGTGCCTTTGTCTTTTCCTGGGTGAGTGTCCCAATAGATGGGATCGTGTGTGCGCGCACAACAACATCCATACTCCTAGATACCCGTGCATGGGAAGCCTACAAACTAGTGATGAGTTGCGGGAGATCTTCATAGTTCCGTATCTGACTCCGGATGCGTGCCTTTAGCTCGACTGCTCTAGGCTTCATCATCTTGGGTAAGTGTAATGAGGCTCCCTTGTATCTCATTGTCTATGTTTTCATGTAATCGACAACAACATGCACGTTCGACAAGATATGTGCTCTCCTAGCACATCACTGCTGCCGACCGTTGAGATGGACAACTGCCTTATGCACGATACCGAACTTGGAATACAATGGCCACACGAATGTGTCAAGGGAAAATACTTCATCCAGTGTTTCCTTCTTCAACTCTGCTCGACGGATGCTCTAACCAATTCTCCTCCTTGCTTGGCTGCCTGTAACTCCTTAGCCATTCGCTCATTTTCAGCTATCAAGAAGCGAACACTCGAGCTAGTGGCTTCGACATATGCTTTGGTAGCATTGGCCAATACTGTTGGATGTTTACGCACGTCAGACACGATCACTCGTTCGTCAAATTGCACACTGATGCTACTGGATGTTTGCACACATCAGACACGATCACTTGTTCCTCAAATTGCGTAGGAGATGTGTGATCATCAGGAGTAGACACTCTGCGAGATTGCACAACTCTATGATGTGACTCGTCGAATGAGATGCTGTGCATCTCTCCTTCTGGCTGATCTCCAAGGATCTTAGTGTCTCCTTGGTCACTTAGGACTTGCTCCGCTTCCGGATCCAGTGAAGCTGGTGGGTCGACCTCTTGGTGGTGAGGCATGAGTTCGATATCTTGCTCTAACTCCTATTGCTCCATGTCCATATCCATATTCTCAAGTGCTTGTTCAATCTCTTGAGAAAAGTCCTTCTCCTACGATTTCTCACCCTATTTTCTTGGTGCCAGCGATTCAGATGAGTTAGCTACCTGTAGGAGTGCAGTTTCATCTGTCTGTACATGTTGCGGACCCTATTGTACCTGTTCTTGCCGCACTTCTTTATATTTTTTGCGCAACTCCTGTCCCTTCCAGAGTTGCTCCTTCAACTCTTGCAACTCCTCCTCTATTTCCTCCATTCTCCATTTTTCTCTCTGCCTTTACGCGTTCCTCCTATCACGCTTTGCCTCTTCACCTCTATTGCCAAAGATGCTTTCTGCACAAGTGGGTCTGCTCAGAACTTGTAGCTTTGTTCTACCTCTGCTTTTTTCTACTTCGGGAAAATCAACCCATGCATGCAAGTCAAGTTTTCTCGGTCCTGGGTGGAACTGGTCAACCCGATTGCACATGCAACAACCTGCTTGCCTAAGGGAGAAATTTGTGCATTTATGGAAGGGAGATGCGTTGTTTGCCTAGAGGAATTGTGCAATTTATGGGCTAAGCAGCTGACTGCAGCCTAGCATTGCGTAATTTTTGGGCTGAGCAATCTTGTTGGGTTAGATTACGTAGTTTTCTCATGGAAGGTTGAATGACAGGATTGCGCAATTTCTGAGCCCAATAGGTTGCCAGTTAGGATTGCACAATTTCTGGAGGGAATACTGGTTCCCCTCTAGAATTGCGTAATTTCTTGAGGGATCTTCCCAACTAGCAGCTGGACCAAGTCCGGGGAATCAACTTGTGAGGGGAGTGAAATAAGCTATCATGCACAGGCTGGAAATCTGCTAGAAAACCATTGAAGCTCATGTACTTGACAATGAAAGACATGCTGCTAAGAATGGTTGGTAGGGAGGCTCCTAAACGAAGCTAAGGAAAATTTTTGGAGGGTGGTTGTAACTGCTACAACATGTTCAAAGTTTATTGATTACTTGAAAATCTGTCAAACAACTCCAACTTCCTTCAATTCGTTGTGACTAATGTGAATGTCTTATCCACATTAGTAAACCAAATATGCCTCAGCGACCATGAAACAATGTTGTTTATTGCTGTTTTTCTTTGACTGACTCCATGCCCAATGGTGGCTGCCCTCACACTCTTTCACCTGAAAAATCAAATAGAAAACTAGAGTTAGCCATCTGCATTCTTAAAGAATATTGAGAGATCCCTCTTAGATTGGAAGGGTTATCTTCCAATCAAAATCTGGCTTGAAATAGTTACTTCGGGTTGACAGGTTGACATAGCCCGACTTGCTCCAACCCGGTTGATAACATTTTAGCGCGTCTTCTGGGAGTTGAAGAGCTCCTTTTCCAGGATTCTCTTTGAGTCTCTTCATTCCAATTCTTGAGGGAAACAAGAAATCAGAGTGTTCCGAAGGTGTGATATTACCCTGGTGACTTCATGTTGAGAAATGGAAATAGGAAATTCTAGTTTAATTTGTCCTTGACTTAAACTGTGAATTAAAATAGAATTCTTTTCTCATAGCAATTTGAAAATAATTAATTAAGTTTAATTAACTTAATTAATTTAGGAATTTCAAATTGAAATTCTTTTAGAAGACATGTATATGTTCTCCCTAACTTAGAGGAGTTAAGGATGATTTATGAATGAGTTGTAATTAGTTACCTCAATTTATTGAGTTAAGTCCAATTAAATTAGTTCCAATCAGTTTTAGGGACTAATAGTGAGTAAACAATCAGTTGGGACACTAGTTACCTAATTAGTGCTACTCTAGTTAACTGAAGATTCTACCATCAGAAACTCATGAATGTTGATTTTGAGAAAGACCCAGTTGAGACTAGAGTGTAGGGACAATGTACTATTTGTTTTAGATTTTTCTGAGTTGCACTTATGGTGCATGCATTCAGGAATTGATCCTTGAGGGATTGCACTATTTTTGGAGGATTTATTTCCCTTTAAATACAAGCTATCCTTCATAGGAATTACACATTGGAATATAGACTTGGAGAGCTTGTGAATTGGCTAAGATTTGGCCTTGAGCTTGCTTATAAGTTGGAGATTGAATTCGCTGAGTGCTGGGATTGTTCTAGAGAGAACAAGCATTGTAATTTCATCTTGATTTTCCGATTAATACAAAACAAAGAGTGGGGTTTTGAGTTGTGGCTTTCGCCTTTGATTCTCTTCCTCTAATGATTATTGTTTGCTCGATGTTTATGGGCTTTCGCTGTAAAGAGTAGAAGTAGATTCTCGTCTCTTGTTTTAGTAGATTACATGAGCTTGTGAATCACTTCCAGAAATTCCAAGATGAGTTCTACTGCAAGAAGAAATTTCAGGTATGCTCCTATGGATTAGTCTCACATCCATGGTTCTCCAAATCCTATGCCTTGTTTTGATTGGTCAACCCATCTTCCCATGTTTAAAGATGAAAAGAAAGATGATTTTGGTTTACATTTAGTTAAATTCCATATACATGTATGTAGACTGCGCATTGAGTTTCGTAAGGATTGTCTCATGAAGATTTCATGGCACCCTTGAAGACAAAGCCAGAGTATGGTATGAAGGGTTGCCATTAGGAAGATTGTGTTCTCTTAAAGATTTCCATAGAGTATTTTTTGGACATTACGGGAAGTCTCATCCTTCATCACCACTGTTTCAATAATGTTATAATTTTTGGAAAGGTTTCATTCAATATCTCAAAATTATTAATGATGATGTAGAATGTATGGATGATGATGAGATATTAGAGGAACTTTATGAATTTTCCTCTCAAGCTATTAGTCATGATGATTAAGAAGCTTTCCAACAAGCAAATGTCTCTTCTTTAGTTGAAGATGAAAAGGATCAACAATTTGAGAGTCAAGTCATAATACATGAAATCCATGAAGATTTGCAGTCCTATCAATTTATATGTAGTTAAAGGTATGAGCCATATCATTCAAATTGTTTTTCAACTTATTACATTTATGAGATTCTATGTCAAGAAGAAACTCCTCGAGATCAGGCTATTGAAAATACATGCATGAAAATTCTGAACAGTGAGGTAACATGTGATGAAAGTTGTCTACCTAGACAAGAACTTTTTTCCGTTAATGATGTTGTCACAGTTGAAGTTCATGATAGTTCACTTTTAGGTAAACCCGAGTTACATGAAGAGCTAAATACACAAGTTTTACCTATTCTTTTTTAGGAAAATATACATGACATGGATGATATGCATAAAGTTGTTTGTATAAGAACTGTTAGTATTCAGATTCAAGATGACATTCCTCAAGAAAAACTAACAAAGCTTATATCTGATTTGTTTGTTAAGCAAAAGAGTAGTTTTTACACACACAATATGGATGTCATGTTTGAAGATGTTCAAGGATGCATGGATGTTTTTGTTGATTTACATGGAAGGGAAAATAAATCCGTTATTACATTTTTATTTAATGATGTTCTTGGAATTGAAGACATAGGACAACAAATACTATCAATTATGAATGAATTCAGTCCTCATGGTGTTACTCATCTAGAAAGGTGATTTTTCGTGATTATCAAGATCCTTTGGTAAGTCTATTACAATCATCAGTGACGCTGGAATTTCCTTCATTTATAAGCTCAAGTGATGGATTCAATTTTTATTATGAGTTGCCAATTGATGGTCCACTTAAATACAGTGAAGAAGCCCAAGCATTGTATCTACTCTTTGACTGGTTATACTAGAGGTTTCATATTGCTTGAATTAAGAAGGTAGATTTTTAGATGTTATAGTAGGGTTATTGGTACATAAATAAGCTTGTTGGGTAAGAATTTCCTTTAGGTTTAGATTACATGTTGCAGTTTTCATTTCAATTTGGTGAAGTGGGTTTGATGTAGTCTTCAGATTGGGATCAGCCCAATGGCTAGGAAACTGGTCTGCTGGTTCTTTGTTGCACCATAGTGGTGCATCATCCCCGTTGGAGCTAGTGTTATCCATGGTAACACACTAAAATAAATTTTAGTTTTATTAGTAAAGGTTTTTCACCATTGATCTTTGCATCTATCTGTTGTTTTTCTGAAAGAGGTTGTTGTGCTTCACATTTTGAGATTAAAGAAGGAAGGATTGGTCTATTCTATTTATTTCAGAGAAATTCCCATATTCCCATATTCTCATCCCTTTACACCCATTCCAACTCTAGCCGTAACCCATTCCAACTCTAGCCATGCTTCCCCATTTCTAGCTCTAACCACATTCACCTTTTCCAAACTCTAGCCGCAATTACCCATTATCCCAACTCTAGCCGCATTTCCATTTCTAGCCGTGTTCCCCATTCCCCTTACAATGTTTAAAACATTCATAACCATATCCGCAAGTTCGTTTATTATATATCTGATTATATATAACCCACCGCCTCTGAGACATAATCTGGGCCCCCATGTCACGTGTCACCATATCACATAAATCGACCCCCTGTCCCCTTTCTAATTGCGATATGTGTGAGTCCTTCCCTACTCCGATCACTGATTTCTATGTGTCTCCCCTTGCCGATTGTGATAAAGACCCGCTCGCCGATTGCGACGTGTCTCCCCTTGCTGATTGCAATAAAACCCCACCCGCCAATTGAAATATTTCTTCCTCCCCCATCGTTTGCATTATCGCAATCGGGGATTGCACAGACATAACTCCCTCCTTCATCGAACTCCCTTCCTATTTGCAATTGCGATGGATCTGAAAGGTTATGTGTTGTAGTTTTGATAAATTTCAAGTCCGGCTTATTGGAAAATCACCATAAAATAGTGTTAAGGCCCCTCCTCTGCTTTGCGATAGTGATACAGTGAACCACCCTTCCAAATGCGATATTTTATGTGTCACGTTTTATTAAAGGCTTCGTGTCTGGATAGTTAGAAAACACTATGAAACATATGTTAAAGGGACCCTCTCCTGTATTGCAATTGCGATGCTAACATGCACATATCAACAACTCAGATTAAATCAACTACCCAGATCAACGACCTAGATCGACATGTCCATTCCGTCTCTGCTCTATGAGACAGTGAGAGTATTTCTCGGTGTTTCTTCAACAACATGGTTATTAAGCACAACACCAAGAAAAGAGGTAGCGAGACATAGAGCGCGAGAACACATGGCAACAAGACACAAATGACAGTGAAATAAATAGAGCGCGAGAACACATAGACAATAAGACACAAAGGACAAGGAGGCACTCTCAACATGTTTTATCAGCAAACAACACAACAAGATTCAAATAGCCAGATGTTCAAGTTTCCGCCAATACAAAGTTATGCTTTAATTTATTGTAACAGTTCATACAATTCCAATTTGTATTCAAACTCTGTTTTAACAGAAAATCCCTTAGAAGGCTCAAGTTTTGATTAGATCTCATAGTTGTTGCTTGAATCTAGCCCAGGTGGCAGATTATGTAATGGAATCTCTTCCCTATAAATGTGTAGATTTTCGACTTTGCAAAAAGAGGATCGATGTAGAAATACCAGTTTGCAATATACTTTGTTTTGACCTGAGATTCATTTTGGTTTCATTCCCATCCTATCATGCTCTTTTGTTGTTATTAGTTTTCACAGCTTATTGATTACTTGGAATTCAATGTTGTATTGCTCCAACTTCTTTCAATTTGTTGTGATTAATGTGAATGCCCATTAGTGTTCATAGTTTATTGATTACTTGGAAATCTGTCAAACAACTCCAACTTCCTTCAATTTGCTATGATCATTGTGAATGTCTTATCCACATTAGTAAACCAAAGATGCCTCAGCTTCCATGAAACAATGTTTCTTATTGTTGTTTTTCTTTGATTGACTCCATGCCCAATGGTGGCTGCCCTCACACTCTTTCACCCGAAAAATCAAATAGAAAACCAAAGTTAGCCATCCGCATTCGTAAAGAATATTGAGAGTGCCCTGTCAGATTGGAAGGGCTAACTTCTAATCAAAATCTAGTTTGAAACAGTTACTCCGGGTTGAGAGGTTGACATAGCCCGACTTGCTCCAACCTGGTTGATAACACATGGAAAGGGCTTGGCTATGACAAGACATTCAAATTTGAATGGCGTTATTATGGAGGCCAACGACACACCTGACCATCATGCATTTCAATGGCAAAAGTCTCTTTGTGCATCTTCCTCGGGTTTGGCTTCATCCTTCAGACATGTGAGATCATGGGTCTATACTCGCTGGAGGACACAAGGATGTTGGGATATCATTAGATAAGGAGGGCAAGGGTATGTTTGCATTATTGCTTTCAGTTGGGCATTGGATTTAGAGAGAGAGAGAGAGAGAGAGAGAGAGAGAGAATACCTATAACTACAAGCATGGGAGAAGTCAATGGCTATGGTGATCGTAGAAGTGAAGAATTGGGATTCTGATGATGTGAAGGAAATAATTGGGATTCTGATGATGTGAAGGAAATTTCTCATCCTCAAGAAAATTTGGAGCATGTAGCATTAATTTGGGCCGATTTCAAGAGGTACAATGTCAACTCCATTCACATCACTTGGATATTTAAGGAGATGAGCCCTAAATGATTTAATGTAATTCCCATACTTGATCCTATTATCTTACAATATTTTATTAGCCTAACTATTGAGTGGTTGAGTTTTGTGATGGATTCCAATAAGTATTATTAGTACAATAAGTACGAGGTATGTGTATGCTAGCTACATACCCACACCTCGCATGAATACGCTAGTATTCTAAAGCTTAATATGTTAGATAATTAAATAAATGGTTAAGCTTGATTACTAATCAAACCTATGGTTAGCCTTAGACTTGATTAATGGATAATATTAATTAGTGAATAATTAACCTTAAAATCTTGGCTGATAATTATTAAGTTATATCTAAATACAATTATTAATATTAAATTGATTAGATTCTTGTGAATCACTAAGATTTACTAACAAGTTAATTATTATTATTTATTTTCCTTAGCCTATCAAATTGTCTCCTTAAATTTATTTAAGGATAAGGCATTGGGGGAGAAGAGTTAGGAGATATGTGAAGTAGGTGACAAATTAAGAGGGGGTGTGTAACCACCCCTTTGGGTAAATGTGAAGCAGAGTGCTACTGTGACATGAACTGACCTCTAAGTTCTAGTTATGGAAGTGGGGATGAAAAATCGACAACTTTATTGACACTCCTCAGAGACCACAAACCACTCAGAAGGCTGCAAACCACCCCAGGTGGTCATTCCTTGAGCTGGACCCCTTTTTCATTGACCTAGATCCATAACCACCCCCTTGAAATTACATCCATGAGGCTATGAGGCTATAACCACACTCACAAGCTTGCCTCCATGTAGTTATGGCCCAAACACTCCAATTCTGTGCCTGCGGTTCTGGTTTCTGAGCCGCTTTTTTAGACTAGTTTCTAGACCATTGCCCAAAAATTCCTTTAACTTTCCAGAAGCATAAATAAGATGCTAACAATACTAATAATTTATAACTTGAACAAGAACTTGACCTAACCATGCCTAACCATGATAGACATTTCATCAAACTTATGAAAAGCATAGAAGCTACAGCTCATGAGTGCATATATGACCTTATGAGTCTAAAATTCATTTGGGAATCACCAAGAAGGTCTAATTCCCTCTAATAATACCTGCAATAATACTTTTTATCCCATGTATTCATCAACCATTCATTAGCATATTAATTTGTGAACATGAGCCATAACTAGAACATATTATGGAACCATACTTATAATCAACATATAACCAGAATATTAACCATGATAGAACAACCATAAAATCAATATAATAACAAGTACAAGTGCTCATAGATTACAATGGGAAAATAAATCTTTTTAACATAGGCAAATTCTAACCATGTTAGGGACTTCCGTGTACCACCTGACCATAGATTGGGCTCAAGCAAATATTTATTTCGTCCAATCACTCCCGTGCCATATTCCAAGCATGAATGTGGGATCTCATGGGATAAGCCAAGACATAAACAACCAAGGTAATCCAGATATTAAACCACCTCAACCCTCAAACTATCATGATATCACCTAAGCCGGTTTTGAGATCACAAAACAAAACCAAGCATGGATGGGTCAGATTTTATTCACCATACCATGAGGAATTTTCTTATCTCCACCCACCTGTCAAAGGGATTCCTGGAGAAAACCATCTCCACCCCCAACCCTTGGGTATTTTCCCGAGACCACCTCGCCAAGTTCCAAAACTTTCTAGCAATCCAAATCTCAACTAGAAATGAATCTCATCACACCATGGCTATCCAAAAAATGACAAGGCAAAGTTGAAACCACTGTCAAACTAGGAAAAACCCATGCTAATGACAACAAATTAACCAAATAAACAAATTTATGTACCATGCATTCACACCTCAGCTAGGAAATCACATATGCAACATGTTACCTATAAAATCTTACTGCTGAAGCTACTTATTCAACCTTTTCCTTGCTTTCCTTGGCTTGTTCTTTGATTTCCTCACTTTCCTTTACTTGATTGCTTGCTTCCTCATCTTGGATTTCTCCCTCTTTCTCTTTCTCACTTGATCCAATCTAAAAATGACAAAAAATGTGAATTGGGTCTTTGATGCCTTTTTATCATTCATGTCCATTTTTTCTTCATTTTTCCTCTAATTTCCTTAGCATGCAAATCTGTGTTGAAATTTGGTATCGGAGGACAGGTGGTTCCCTTAGGCTTTGATCTTTGGCCTAGGGAAAAGTGTCCAAAAGAATTTAATTTTTCTCCTAAAGTGACTTTATAATTTTTATAAAGTTAAAATCTAATTTAAAAGTGACTTTAAGTGAAAAGTTACTAAGTCTAATTTTAAAGTGACTTTTATAAAGTCAATGAAAAATTAGAAAGGAAAAGTGACTTTGGAAATAAATGACTAAGTGGGTCTTTATTAAAGTGGGGTGAATTCAAAAATAGAAAGTGAGATTTAAATGAGCATTTTAATCTCAGCCATAGATCTAAATCTATTTCAGCCATTGGATTTAGGGATCACCCAAAAGTCACTTAGGGTTGGATTAAGGGAGGAAAAGGAGGAAAAGATCATTTATTCTTTCATGAGCAGATTGGGAGAAGGAGAGCAAGAGAGCAAGGGAGATTTCTGGATGGTGAGGAGAAGGAGGCTGCAAGTCTGCACAACGGAGTTTCAGCAGGGTGGAGTTTCAGCAAGGCTGAGTTTCAACAAGTCTGTATAGCGGAGTTTCAGCAAGGCGGAGTTTCAGCAAAGCTGAGTTTCAGCAAGTCTGTACAGCGGAGTTTCAGTAAGGCGGAGTTTTAGCAAGGCAGAGTTTCAACAAGGCTGAGTTTCAGCAAGTCTATACAGCGAAGTTTCAACAAGGCGGAGTTTCAGCAAGGCTGAGTTTCAGCAAGTTTGTACAACGGAGTTTCAGCAAGGCTGAGTTTCAGCAAGTCTGTACAGTGGAGTTTCAGCAAGGCTGGGATAAGTTGTAAAAGTTTGCTTGCTAATTTTTGTTGAATATTTCTCTTACTGTAAAAAGCATTTTCCAGAAATAAAAGAAGCTTTCGAACTGGTTTTCCCC
>APFE031078836.1:36585-48681 GCA_000404065.3 Pinus taeda | reverse complement strand
AGGGAGATGGAGTGAGATTGGCAGGATACACTGATTCTGATTGGGCAGGTTGTGCTTCTGATAGGAAGAGCACTTCAGGGTGCTATTTTGGGTTGGGTTCAGTAGTAGTGTCATGGTTCAGCCAGAAGCAGCAGTCAGTAGCACTGAGTTCAGCGGAAGCAGAGTATATGGTAGCTAGTCTAGCTAGTTGTGAGGCCATCTTGCTTCACAAGATGTTGTTTGGCTTATTTGGTCTGCCGCTGAGACCGTCAGTGATTTACTGTGATAATCAGAGTTGCATTAAACTCATGGAGAATTGACGCAGACCAGGCCGCTCCTAGGCCACAACTACCAGGATCATCCCAACACGCATATAAAAGCTTGTTTCCGGCATTATAATCTCATGATTTATAACATCGCTCTTCATAAAACTCTTAAAAGGAACACATTCAAATGGATTTATGCGCAATTTAAGAAACAACCGCAGGCATATATGCATATATAAATAAATGTCACGGGTTGTAATTTAACACTTGCATACATTGTTTATCTTTGGTATTTAAACATACAAAAAACGAATCTTCAATAAGACTTTAAACAGGCGCATCCAATATATATATATATATATACCGTTGCTGATCTATAACACCACTGTCTTCAATTGGTTCTTACGCATAATATATATGCTGCCACATATGTACCCACAGCATCCTCTTTTATCCTGCAATTTATAGAAATTGACCTTCAACGTCCTTGCCCTATCAAACTTACTCCGCGCAATGACGTTCTTGCACTTCTTATATCCCGCCAACGAGAACCGACATGTCACAACTCACATCAAGACCGACAAAGCATGAAACTAAGTCACCTGAGCGTTTCACTATTTCTCTTCCGTTTAACTCTTGTGAAGTTACAGTTTTCGCACCAAGAGAAACACTTTTTATCACAATTCCTATCAAAATGACACGACTGTTATATTCCAACTATTCATTCTGGCCAGAAAGAGATCTGTACAATACTGAGCAGGGAATACTCCGCATGAGCATAAAAATGTCAAAAGAAGAATAATGCTGCCTTGTTCAATAATAAAACTTCAAATGATTATTACACCTACGCACGCTATGAGCATACCACTTATGCCAGAAAGGCACGTCTCTTTAATGGAATAACAGTTATGCGTATTTTTCCTAATTGATATCGCTCAAGGTCCAAGCGCTGCCCTGAGTCCGCGTTTCCAACAGTTGCACCGAATTCTAAATAAACAAGTCCACAATACGATCCTCCGTATAAACAACAACAACAGTTATATGCTACTTCAAAGAATAGTAACAGTTCCACAATGTACGCATGATTTCAAGCCATTCAATGTTATATAATACCGAATTACTTCATACGGTTTCAACGTTTTAAAACATCAAGTTATCACAGTAATTTCCCATTTGAAAATAAGCACCATTATGCAAATTCAAGTTAACATGCTACAAAACTGAATTCAACATATATTTACATAAAACAAGCCTACACTCAGAACTTTACATTCATGGCCAGATATACAATCTATGGCCCTTTTACAAACTACTAATTTTTGCTGAATATTTCTCTTACTGTAAAAATCATTTTCCAGAAATAAAAGAAGCTTTCGAACTGGTTTTCCCCAAGAGTTGTAGGGGGTTTTTCCAGGGTCACATTGACTAAAAATCTCCGTGTTTAAATGTGTTTTAATGGCTGTTTGTTACTACTGATTTTTATTTCTGCAATTTCCAGCGTTTTGTAAAATTTCCAGAATTTGTGTTTTCAGCAAAATTTATTTTCCAGTTGTTGAATGTATGGATATGGGAAAGGGAATTTAACTATTTTGGAGAAATAAGGTGAAACTGAAAACTAGGGTGGGAAAAACAGAAAATTTCTACAATCTGTGTTTCTTCATCTTCATTTTCTCCTATTTTTTATTTTTATTTTCATAAATAAATGCCAATTATTGCCTCATTTCCTTTGCCAATTCCTTTTCCAATTTTCATAGCCATAAATAAACATCAAGTGATTCCCACTATAGTGTTTTTCCCAACATTCAACTTGGAATACATGTCCCATGACCTTGGTATTATTTTGCCTTTAATATATTTTATTACATGAAACTTTATCCCATGACTGTTACAAACCCCTCCCCCTTAGGGGAACATCGTCCTCAGTGTTCTATGACACCTATGACTAACAAACCACTGAAAACAAAACATACTACCTATGGAGCTTTATAACATAGTTCGATACAATATTTACAATGACATCACGCTGAAAAAAATAGGCATACTGCTTATTGGAGCTTTAAAACACAACTCATCCTTGTACTTAAAACCATATACATATATAATATATATATATATATATATATACAAAACTCATTTGCTTGAACCAACAAACAATGAAGGATACAGAGTCTGCGTCTGATCAACCATCTCCCATGTAGCTTCATTGGGCCCAAAGTGCTTCCACTGCACTTTAACGTGCACTATTGCTCGATTTTGGAGCATGAGCTATTTGCACTGTAATATGCATTGTGGTTCTTGCTGGAATTCTCCCTCTGGTTCCACCTGTAACACAGATCAATCAATCACATGATCAACATACTGCACATATCTCTTAAGCAATTAAACATGGAAAACATCGTTGAATTTCACTGTCAGAGGCAGTGCAAGACTATAAGCCACTGGTCCAATCCTATCAAAGATTTCAAAAGTCCCACAATACTGAGGTATCAACTTGGCACATGACCCAATCCTTAATGATCTCCTCTTAGGCTTGATGCGCAAGTACACATTCTCCCCAACTTGGAACTATTTGAATTCCCTTGTGCTGATATGCATAACTCTTCTTCCTATCATGTGTTGCCTTCAAACTCCTCTTAATAACCTACATTTCCTATTCCATCTCTACCAACATGTCCATTCCAATTGACATCCTATTCATTTGATCACTCCAACTGATAGGAGTATTACAACTACGCCCATAAAGAGCCTCAAATGAAATTTTGATACCCATTGTATATGAAATCTCTACCAGTGTAAGATACTCTTCCCACTTCATCTGCTGATGCATGGCATACATCTTCAACATGTCCTCAAGAATCCTGTTAACCAACTTTGTCTATCCATCTGTCTACAGATGATAAGTTGCATTGAAATCCAATTCTATCCCCAAGCCTGAAAACAATTCCTTCCAAAACATGGAAGTGAACTTGGCATCTCTATCTGATACAATCTTCTTAGGAACACCATGGAACCTCACTATCTACCTGATGAAGATCTGAGCTACCTCACTAGCTGAATTAGTAGACTTAACTGCAATGAAGTGAGTGACCTTACTTAACCTATTGATGGAATCATGCTGTTTCGTCCCTGACAAACTTGTAATGAAGTCCATGGAAATGACGTCGCTTTTCCACTTTGGAATAAGAATCAGCTATAGTAAACCAACTAGATGCTTACACTCTTCTTTTCCCTTTTGAAAATCCAAACGTCTCGCAACAAACTTAACCACCTCTTTCTTCAAGTTTGGCCAATCATAGAATTTCTTTACTGTTGTCAATGTAAGCTTCTTGAGCTCACTGTCATCTGACACATAAATCTTGTTCCTAAATCTGACCAAGGTATCTGACATGAAGTGATACTCCTAATCCCTATCACCTTCACCCTACTGCTGTAGCCTGTGCTTCAACTGTTGGTACCTATTATCATGCTACCCTGCCTGTAAGATTTGCTCTTGCAAGTCTATCCCATAAGAACTCACAACTGCAATATGATTTACCTACACTCTCCTATTGAAAGCATCTACAACCCTATTCTCCTTTCCCTTAATGTACCCGATCTCAAAGTCAAACCCACTGAGAGTAGCCAACCATCTAACTTTCCTAGAATTTAGATTGGGTTGGTCAAATAAATACCTTACTCTGCTATGATCACTCATCAAGATGAATCTCCTGATAAGAAGATAATGCCTCCACATATTCAAGGCATGAATTATAGTTGGAAACTTGAGATCACGAGTCACATATTTCTGGTCGTGCTCATTCAAATTCCTTGACTCGTAGCATACCACCTATCCTTCCTGCATCAGGACCCCACTATGTCTTTTCTTGCAAGAATCTGTAGAAACTACAAATTCTTTCTTATGCTTCAACTGCCCAAAACTAGCTGCACACTTAGTCCGTTCAAACTTCTTTCCTTTTCTCTGTAATGATGTAATAGGATAAGAAATCCTTGCGAAGTTCTTGATGAACCTCCTGTAATAACCTTCTAGTCCCATGAATGATTTGACCTCATCCACATTCCTCAGAGCTAGCCACTCCATGATGGTTCTAACATTTTCTAGGCCCACTTATATACCTTCCTTGGAAACACGTCCCAAGTAATGAACTTTAGTGTGAAAGAAACTGCACTTGCTAATATTGGCATACAAATGATTCTCTCTCAACAATATTAACACTGCTTCCAGGTGCTTTGCATGCACTTCCTCATTCTTAGAATATATAAATATATCATCAATAAACACTATCAAAAACTTGTCTAGATAAGGACACAACACATTATTCATAAAACACATGAAAGTAGTTGGAGAATTAGTAAGATCAAAAGGAACCACAACAAACTCATAATTCCCATACCTAGTACATAATGTGGTTTTGTAAATGTCTTCTTCTTTGATGCACACTTGATGATATCCTGATCTCAAGTCAATCTTTGAGAACAATGCTACTCCCTTCAATTGATTAAACAAGTCATCAATCCTCGGTAATGGATACCTATTTTTGATGGTTACCTTGTTCAACTTTCTATAATCAAAGCACAAACTGAGAGTACCATCCTTTTTATTTACAAATAATATTAGTGCACCCCAAGGTGACACACTTAGCATAATGTATCTTTTATCAAGCATTTCCTTAAGTTACAACTTCAATTCCACTAATTCTAGAGTGATCACCCTGTAAGGTGTCTTTGATTTTGGTGCCACTCCAGATACCAACTCAATAGAGAAATCCACTTCCCTATGAGGTGGTAAATCTAAAATCTCTGGAGTAAACACATCTTGAAATTTCTGTAAAACTTGATACCTCTTCACAACTTCATCATCCTCAAAAACCTCCCCCTTGTCACTAGAAACATTTATAACAATTAATACACACCATTTCCTTCAACTGCACTTAGCTTGCATAATTGTAACGATTCTCATTGATATATGATTCTTCTTTCCCTACAAGATTCTCTTCTCTCCATTAACATCCAAGCACTCAATAGCATTCTTGTAACAATCTACCTTAGTCCTATGAATGTACAATCAATCTGTGCCCAAAAGAATGTTGTATGAACCCAATGGAAGCATAATTAGATGTGTTGATGTAGGCATACCATTCAACTCAAATTCACAAGCTCTCGCCCAATGATGAACTCTTTTCTTGGTCCTCGTAGTCAACTGTACCAACCAAGACTTTGCATAAACTTCTTTACTCAAGCCACACTTATCCACTGGGTCAAGATTAACATAACTATAATTAGATTCATAATCAATCAAAATTGAAACAAATTGATCACAAAGCATACCCTCCATCTCAATAATGGATGCCTGGTGATCCACCTGCTTGTTATCAAATGTTGCATAAATATTAGGAATGCTTTTACCAACATCCCCAAGTATCTGCATCTCCTGGGCACTGTATATTTGAGGTCTTCCACTCTGGTACAATAGATAATCCTTCTTATGATGATCCTTGCCACAAATCCAACACTACAACGATTCTTTGCCACTAACTTTATTCTGCTGCTCTCTAGGCTGAGATCCATGTCCCTTCTCATCTGCATTAAACTTTTTGTAAGGAGTCACATTTTCTTTCTCACCTACATCTTAAGGTATTTACCACTTTGGAGGCCATTTTCCTTTTGTTTTATCATTCCCTTTCCTAACATGTTTAGGCACAATCTTATGCTTTGATTGCTCATAAAAATTCTTCAATTTCCTAATGATTTCCTCCAATGACCGAGGCTCATCATAATAATCCAATCCTTGAATGCTTATGGTAGTCCATTGATGAACCTTTGAACCTTCGTCTTCTTATCCTTAAGATATGGCACATACCTCAACAAATCTAGAAAATTAGTCGTGTACTCTTCGTCTAAAATAGAACCCATATTCAACTCATAGAACTCCTTAGCCTTTCCATCATAGTATATCTTGGACAAGTAATTCTTTCTGAAGAGTCTCTTAAACTCTTGCTAACTCAACTCTTATATCCTAATGCCTCTATCATGCTTCACATCTTCCCACTAGATACCCACTTTCCCTTTGAGACTAAAAATAACTATCCCGACTTTCATATTCTCTATATAATCATGCCGCTTGAAGAAGTTCTTCATCCCAAGCAGCCATGCTTCTTCATATTCAGGTTTCTTCAGCTCTCCATTGATGGTCGGAGGTTTGGATTTCTTGAACTCATTTGAAAAGTATCCTCTCTCATTCCCCTTGTAAGGATGATAACGATGATGACCATGATGTCTATCTGAACCAAAAATAGAATAGAACCCTGTTGATGGTGTTGGAAATGCGTCAACCAAGGGGTCTCCCTGATGTGAATTCCCAATTAGATCTCACACCATTTCTTTTAGGAGCCCCATTTGATATATCGAATTGAATGCCCTATATCTTAAAGATATGCCTTGGCTATAACTATTAGCCAGAGATAGAGGGATGGAATGGTGTCTTTGAAAATCAAGAAGGTATGCCTGGTGAGTTTTCAATTGTAAATGTGTCAAGGTTCTTCTATTGCAAGGAGGGGAGAAAAGTGAGCCTCTAAGTGAGAGGTAGTAGTAACACCCAAGAAGAGACACACATGAACCAAAAGGACTTGTCTAACATCCATCGAAATAGTCCATAAAGGATGTGATGGTCATTACAACCAACAAATGAAGAAATATCTGTCTAATATCTCGCGGAACAATCCACGAGGACAGGACAACATAATGACAATTATAACACATTCTCAATAATATAAGTACTAAAATAACCGAAATAGTTTAAATATCTTAACACATGTGAAAGCAAACATGAAATACAAACATCCACATAATAGTTTTAGAAACATTCATAATCCATGCATGAAGAACGTGCTAGCCTTGAAGGCTTTTGTTATTAAGTAAAAGTTCCAAGACACATGTTTACAATGTACATCACTAGCTCTAGTAATGAAGCATTGGAGCCACTCCTTGCTCCTCAAAGGACTAGCTTATCTCTCTAATGCCTTATGGGAGGAACCAAGGTGAAAAGTCCTTTTCTCATACAATGAGGGAGTATATATAATGAAGGGTGACTCTTTGATTACCCTCATGGTTTTTTGACTTTCTATGACTTTTCAACTTACATGACACTTTACATTCCATCTGTGTCCTTTGGACTTTCACTTTACAATACATTTTGAATACAATATACATGATCCACAATAGTGATGTGGCATATGACCACCCATGAAATGACATGACATGGATTGCTTGATGATGTGGCAATGTCAAGTCACTGTTGCTACTAAGTGTTTGATGTCTTGAATATGCTTTCTCTTCACCTCCGCATGGCTTGGTGATGCAGAATCTACAACGATATCTAGTCTTGGATAGTGGTCGCAAACTAGTGTCCCTTCACTTTCTCTTGATAGATCAGCCTGTAAGTTTAGCTACAAGAGAGTCTTTAAGCATGATTCCCTCATTCTTCTCCTTCTCCATCATCTTGCCATGACATGATAGGGTACATGTTCCTGCAATTAATTCATGACGAGATGACATCAATCCGAAACCCCCTATTCTAAGATGATGCATTCTGATCCATCAACTAAGACCAAAACAAGTGACAAGATGAGAAGATGGTCTCAGTGACTGCACAATGTACAATTCTAGTAGCCAGGGGAAGACCTTTAGCTCTGAGATTGCGTAGCGCATAGCCCAAGCAGGCCTGAGGGACAAGACTGTGCAGTTTCCATAGCCAGTGGGGGCATGCTGAGGGAATGGACAATGGGAGATCCAACTGCGTAGTTCTGGGAGTCAAGGGAGGTTGGGATTCTACACAGTTGCATAGTTTAAGGATTCAAGGTTTGAGCTTAAGGCTTGAGGATGTGAAGTGCACAATTTAAGCTGGGCTGGGGACATGACTGCACAATTCTCGAGATTAAGGCCAGGGATTGGGCATAGAAACTGCACAATGCATTAGTCCTGGGAGATAAGAACTACACATTGCATAGTGTCACACAACAAGGTCGCAAATATAGGACTGAGACTGTGCAGTGTGCAGCTCAGGGGAGGCCCATAGAGGGTAGGTTGCTTGGTTGAGAAGTTTTCCCAAAAATGGCTGAGTGTGGGATCGATGAGTTTGGTGATGAACTGTGATGAAATTTGATTGTGATCATACACTTAGAATGCTTTTTTGACATGACAAAATAAATCATCTAAACACATAAATAAAGTATTTCCCTTCATGCGACAACTTTACGACCAAGTACGATAAGTGTGACACTTATTATAGACTTTGGGATGACTGTGATGACACTTGTGCGACAATGCTCAAAACTTTGTGAATGAGTGCAACATATGTTAAAATAGTTATAAAAACTCATATACAAAAAGGCAGACCTTTGAAACCATCAAAATAGGATTTTACACATTGCATGACAGCCAAACAAGCCAAAATATGACATTTTACCCAACATGCAAAAGGGAATAAAACACTACAAGAAGGCTCATGAAATAAGCTCTAATGTTTGCGACAACAATGTACAAGACTAAGGAAGGCTTCGAATTGAGTGTAAGTCAAAATTTTGGAAGGTGTTGTAGCAACTACAACACTTGGTGACACACTGGTTGAACTCTAGCTTCTCTATCTCAATAAAATTCTTGTATTCAAGGCCTCTGTTCTCCGGGGAGTATTGATTCACCACGTAGATTACTTTGGTCTTCCCACTTGTTAGGCTCCTATACCAATAGGTATCATTTTTCATGATTGATTGGATAAGTGCCAAATATGTTCATCCTTTCCATGCTGCAAAGGTTCCATATTTTGAAGAATTTCACTATGTACAGTTGCTTGACTCTTATCATAGTTCATGAATGGCCAAACAACTTAATCTTGGCCAGGTTCATATTTCAATTTACTTATCTTAGAATAGAGAATAAAGGTCTGTCCAAATAGTTCACGCTTGGCAGATGAGTAGATAGGTAGAGAAGCAAAGGAGCCCAACTGTTTAATCTGGGCCCTTGGAAGAGATAAGGGTAGATTTGGATAGGAGGGAAGCTAAAAGAAAAGAAGAGAATCAGGGTTTGCTAGTTCAAATGCACCCAATGAAAATGAAGAAAAAATGTTAGGAGTAATAGGATGGGTAAGTAGTTTTGATGTTACAGAAGCCGTTGCAAGAGTGATCTTCTTTCTCTAATATAATTCATCTTTTATGAATATCATGAATGCCATGGCAAGGTTTGGTGACAAATCAGATGTTGCATGTCTAACTTCCCCTCATTCCCCTCACAACAATCACTTACTAACATCCCCCCAGGATATTGAGATCCGCTCAAAGTCCCTAGACCACTCCATCTTAGGTGAAAGTTTAAGCAAAATAATGTTTTCTCCATGAGCCAAGAAGCCACATTTCTTGTGTAAAATCTTTCTCCTTGTGACCCTCCCTATAGCCTAAGTTTTCACTTTTCAAACTTAATGCTTTGCTTAAACATCATACCTTTCATATTAACATTCTAACCTTATTATATAGTTCCTATATAAATTTTCCCTGCCCTTATTGTATAAAATACACAAAAAATCCCTAAAAAAATCTAAATATCCTGACCCCTGGCAATTATAGTCATATATCGAAGTTTTCAGGAATTATTGGTTCGCTTAGAACCTTATAATAACCCTTCTGCATACAAAAACCACGAAATTTATTTAACACTTGGTTAAATAAATAACCGCACCCGCAAAAGCCCAATAACCAAAGTTTATACCCCACGGAACATTACAAAGCGTTTAAATTAAACGTGGGTCCCTGTGCCATAGCTACCCGCCATGTTCATTCGCCGCCAACCGTCGGATCATGGCCCACAGATCCGACGACCCACATGGATATTGGAACCTCCCCATCACCGAACAATAGCATTTAGGGGATGGGCGGTATTTCCGCCGTACAGAAGATAGGTGTCGACTTCCCGGCATGATCGGAGCCCCCCCCCCCCCATCCAATACCACCCTGGCCCAAAGGCGGTACGGGGAATACCGCTTACCGCCCCATTGCCTCCCTGCTAACATCACCCTGCGTCATCAGTTGACGTCGCACCCACGTCAGCGCCATGTCATGCTCACCTCACCACTGTATCATCCACTATGTACACCACGTAACTGCCAAATCAACTTCCGTACCCCCACTACACGACAAAGGATGTGTCATGCTGACGTCACCCGACCGAAGCGCGCCAAAACCCGCCAAAATTGAATTTTTTGTCAAAAAGGCATGAAAATATCGTTTTTGTTCATTTTTGTTTGTTTTCTTTGTGCGACCTGTGCATGCCCATTCATGTCCCATAGCAATCATTCAACCACGCAGTCAGCTTTCAAGCCAAATTATTTAGCAAATTGGTCGTCCAACTCAGTCTGCCACCTGCATTTCGCACAGGAAGTCCATTAAAGCAGGTATTTACCTACATTTGTTCCCGAACCCTGTGTTTTTGGTTTCTTCTGCTAAAATATCTAAAAAACGGTGGAATTCGAGTTAAATTTGTCAAAATACTTGCAAAACTACACAGTGTAACTACTGTTTTGCCTAAATTTTACCAGAAATCCTGCAAACTCCCTCTCCCTCTGCAAATTTGCCCACTGAGCTAAATTCAAGCTCATTCCGACCTGCAAATTCTCTGAGAAACCCTAAAAAAACTACCTCTTTTACCTACTGGTGTTGCCTGTTTTGCCAAGGAATCCCGCAAACTCAATCTCCCCATGTAAATTCTACCCACTGAGCTAAATACAAACCAATTTCACGGTGTAATTCCTGCAGAAAAGTCCACTGAGTTGTGGTTTTGCCTATTTTGCCCGCATCAACCCGAATTACAGTTTCAAAGTCACCAAAAATTGAAACATGGAAGCTCCAGTAGCCCTCAATATAGCTCCTCTCAATGCACCTCACAAGGAATTAGAATGGTTGCCTTTGGCCGATAGGGATTTTCAAATCCAGGACTTAGTTGGTGACATAAACCATCTCCAAGCATTCTGTGAAATTAGGAACAATTACCTAGGCAAAAATGATTTTTATGGGATATGGGAATCAAATTTACCCATGTACTACCTCCCCTCTGTTAATGTTTTCCCTGAGATAATTCACCTCTGCTATGAAAACTATGAGCCAACCCAAAGGGCAGTCAAAACTCCATCTGGAACTACCCTCTTTCATATAACTCCTGACTCCATAAATCAAATGCTAAACTTCAAACCAACTCAGCTTCTGTTTCCTCTTACTATAAAATTCTTGCTTGATGAAGGTCCCAAACTCCCCAGCTTAGAGATAGCTCGAATTGCCCAAGTATTTATGAAACCAAACTGTCAGCCTACAGAGCCACCTCCTTTTCACTATGCATGGTTCAATGAAGTGGGTAAATTACTTGTTGATATGATATCTTATATCCTGGGGTTCAAGACAAGTGAATATATTGATGAAACTACACTAGTCTTATTATCCATATTCACTCCAGGGCAGCCCCCTGCTGTCAAATACACTATGCTAAATTCATTGCCAACAAGATCCATGACCAGCTCTTGAATCTAGATAGGGAGGGAGTCTTCAAGTACTCATCATACATCTATCATCTGCTCCTCTATTATCAGCCAGACAGTTTCCAATTTCCCATCAGAAAATTGGACTCTAAAGGAGAAAAGAGGTCTGTGATTTTTTGGACCTCAGTCTTTCACGAAGTCCACAACTCTCCTTACTCTTACTGTGAATTTATTGACATGTTTGTACATCCAGTCTCTTCCCTATTGATGAGAACTCCTCCTCCTAGACTGTCTTATGATATGTAGAAAATATTATAGCTCTCCAAAAGCTACAAAATAGGT